>JAQFVV010000046.1:4128185-4299733 GCA_028023455.1 Epiperipatus broadwayi | reverse complement strand
CAGGTCTCTAGTCCTCACCAACCGTTGAGCTAGTTCTTGGCGCATAGCACTGTGCCGTCGATTTCTGCTAGCTGAGCTGTTGAGTTGGGTTTGAATTCGGTTTTGGTTAAGCTGAGTTCGAATCCGATTTGACTTGCGGTGGTGGTTTTCGACCGGTACAATATGTCTATTTAATTCCATTCGTAAATTTATTTTATTTCAGCTTAAGAGATATTTTATCTTCTTTCATTTATATATGCATATTCCATTATTATTCTTTAGAATAATTCAAAATCACTCTATCTAAAAATTGATTCCAAATATTTGTCAAAGTTTAGTATCTTTAATAATTATTATAACAGAATAGTTTACAATGTTATATATATATATATATATATATATATATATATATATATATATATATATATATATATATATATATTGTAACAATATTTATAAATTAATATAAATATGTTGTATTTGTAATTATTAAATTAATACAAAAAATATGTATTTGTAACTATAATTTGTAACTATTTTAATATGTCCCATTTGTAACCATAATAAATATTTAGATAGGGAAATTATTAATTATTAGATATATGCCTATCCAATCTGTACCATTTGTAACTATATTAATTCATCATAGCATAGATAAAGAAATTATAGAATCACTGTGCCACTTGAAAATATCAGCATTAAAGATTCTTGGTATTTATTTATATATTGGGGCAGTCATCTGAACAATAAAACATACTGGCCATTGTCATCTAATAAAAATAATATTAAATATAGCAACTGAATAAAAGTACCCACTGTGAGATTCCTGGAGTGCCTTATGCTTATCTCCAATACTAGGTTCTTCTAACAAAGAATCCTTCTATTCTTCTTTCCAAATATATAAGACCATTCATGGTCATATGCACACACGGGTGCTATTCATGACAACTTATAAAAAAAAATATATTTTATAAAACTAATATTATGAAGTTGGAAAGGGATAATATCACTCTTTATTCAGTTTAGCTAAGTACATGTGTTTTCCCATGAGCGCCACTAGATTGTTTTCAATCTAGATAAGTATCGATTTATAGTGTACTTGAGTTCAAACTCATTCAGTACATATTTATTACACATGACTTGGATGACTATTGAACAAAAATGACATTCTTACATTTTATCTACATTGATAAAATTACAAGATCCCAATATTACCAAAGTTTATACTATAGATCAAAGATTCTTATAGACATTGCTAGCTCATTAGCGTATATTGATGAACAGACATGTATAATCCTATTAATGGCTTCCAAACAAGCATGTGAAGACCATTATTGATATTGATGGCCATTTAACTAAATTATTTATCACAATAAAGGTAATAATGATGATGATGATGATAATAACATCATAATAATGATAATAATAGTGATGTCATAATAATGATTATAATGGTGATGATGATACCAGCCATGGCTTATCAATAAACTCACAACAATAAATTCATCTTTATAAACTTATAGGCATCTATTAAAATTATCCTATTTCATACTGGGATTTAATAATACTAATGGTGATGATTGATCATCATGAATCTCTTTGCATAATATTCAATTTTCTATAAACCCCTATTTACTAAAACATATTCATTACGCTAAACATTAACTTTAATGATTATAATTTATTAATGATGATTGATGGCGATCATAACTTTTATAGTATTATTTGAAACATTTTTAACTAATAACATGATATCCATCTTTGATGAGGATGATCTAAATTCATGGACACAACACAATTTTAGCTTTCTATGTTGAACTATAATTATCAAAATTTGGTTATTCTCAAGCATAATCCTTAAATACTTAAATATCAACATTCTAGTTTACCTATTATTTTGCGGACGCTTAATATTTGCAAGTGATTGCTCAATATATACGAATGGTAATACTTAATAACTGCGAGCAATGATGATGAATTAAAATGATAGAATTAAGACAAAAAAAAAACAAAAAAACACAATATTCTTAATAATAACTCGGAAACCAATTAAGATATATAATTATATTTTATTAACACTACTACTCTTTCTTTCCTTCTTTAAAGTCAAATCGACAATTAAATAAATGGCTTATTACCATATTAAATTTATAAAAAAATTTATATAAGTATAAGCAAATAAACTTAATATATAGGTTTGTCATTTTTCTTGATATCTCAAAATAAGCTGACTTAAATCAATATTAAAAAAAAATACATATTCTATAAATGCTTATTTAAGACTTTTCTTACTCATCATATCATAAAATAAATTTCAGGTGAAACTTGTATATGTTATTTCATTTCCATTCAAATGTAATGCCCTATTTTTCAATTTACCATTTTAAACTAATCATATATAACCTATTCTTTGATGTGTTTGGATAAGCAGTTACACATTCACGCATTCGGTAATGTTAACATATATGTTTAAAATGTATACCCAAAAATTACATATATAAAAATATCTTTTTCTTTTGCAACCTTATAGCGAAAGAAAATAAAATACATATATTAACTTTTAATATGCAACAAGATAAAATAAAAATAAAAAAACATTATAAATGCATATATCTATAGGTTGCTCATTATCATTAACAACTGAAGAACAATTAAAAAAAACATTTCAACATTACAATATATAATAAAAAAATAAAAAAAAACAATAATGAAAAATTTAAGTTTAAAGATTTAAACTATGTTTGTGCTATGTTGTGAGATATTGCAAATAACTATAGATAAACAAGTCTTTAATGTTTCTGTATCAAAAAAAAAAAATTGCTTTGACCAGTAAATTAAGGTTTACTTTTAATAAGTAAAAGAATAAAATCGGTTATAGAAAGTTCATATTTACCCGTCTACTTTTTACTTCTTATTAATGTCCTGAATTTGAATTTTCAGACTGCTTTTCTTTGCTCACCACAACAACAACAACAAAAAAGAAAGTTATTGCAGATACTTTTAAGATAATGCTGAATCAATTGACTTTGCTTGTTTCTTCAATTCCATTATTATTCACTGTTGATTGGCTTCCTTCTACCATTTAAAAAAAGTTATTATAAGTACTTTGAATAAGTAGGTACTGGTGGATTTGCTTGTCTCTCTCCTTTAAAAAAAATAATTGCTGTTGACACTTTAGATGATTGAGGTAAATCAACAAAAATTTGATTTATGGCTTCAAACTTGGTTCTACATGGCTGTTATAAATTTTCTTTTCCTCCTATTTCCTCTTCTCCATTCATTCGAAGGTAATGAGCTTTTAATAAGCCAGGAACTAGAAACAAAGCATTCCATATAGCTTGTGTGGTTGGCTTCAAAATCTATCATTTTGTTGGTTATTACTGGATACATGACTTCATAGACAGATCAGCGATTTTGACTCATTCTGTATTAACCAGGAAGCAGAAAAAATGGTTTAGCAATGCAGAGGCATAGTATTATGCATAACCAAATATGTTAATATCATTTTTATAATTATTACTAACTTCTAATAAATTCAATCTTGTTCCATTTCTCTCCTCTTCTTTAATATTGCTGGAAATTGCTTTATATCAACGCACATTTCATTTGCTCTTTTTTTTTTTCAACTTTCAAAGAGTGAGAAAAAAAAAAATTAAAGCGTTCACTCTCTTTTAAAAAAAAAATCCGAGCTTACATTTCTGCTTAAGAATAATAACAAGGAAGGACCGACTGAGTTGAGTCTCAAAATAATAATAATAATTTGAGTGACTCTCACTCTAAAAAAATTAATGACTAACTCATCATCTCTCTAAAGAAATTTAAGACTGACTGATCATCTCTCTAAAAAAATTTATGACTGACTGATCATCTCTCTAAAAAAATTTATGACTGACTGCCTAAAAAAATTGTTTCAATCATTTATATCGCGAATTTCAACCAAAGAAAAAAAAACATCTGGAAATCTTTATCTTAAAAAAAAATCAAAGCTTCACAAGTTTGACGTCGGTCACAATCAATAAAGACTTAAAATTGATCGCTATCGTTATCTACATCAAAGCACCTCTTTTGTAAAAATAATCTTAAGATACAGATAACAACAAAGCTGGAATCTATAGCCATCAGGAATACGTGTAAAAGCATCTTTGTATTTGTACAGATGTATTCATTGTTTCACACGTGTACATTTTTTTTATCTCCTAATCTAACAATCTTAATTGCCTTATTTCACACTTTTCTGATTTACTCTATTTTAACAAAATGAAAGTTAAATAAATTTAACACATATTATTTAATAAAAAAATATTATATAATAAATCACAAAAAGAACTGCTTATTCATAATAATAAATCTATACATATAAATCTCTGTATGTATAAAAGAATAAAAAAAATTTTTTTTTTTTTTTAAATAATTGAATACTATATATATATATATATATATATATATATATATATCTACAATATATATCAGTTAATCGCGAATCTAATTATTTTAGAATGCCATACTTTATTTTGCGTTATGTCCACTTATTCATTTAATTTATATGCTATATTTTATATATGTGTGTACTTCTGTTATCCATTGCCCAAATTTATGTGCTTTTAGTCTTAACTAATTTAATAGTCGTTTGACAAACTGCTATTGCTGGTTTCAAAAGTTGCTCATTGTTTGATAATTTTATGCATATATTAAATTAGTTATCTTTAGTGTAAGTTATGATCTTGCCATTGTTTGTTTATATGTGGTGTCTGCCTTAGCAATTAGGCTTATATATTATAATCTTTTATTGTGCCTGCATGGGATTGAGAGATTCTCCCATGGCTTATAGTTATTCCATGGGTTTGATAGTGTTATATATTTCTTGTGATGTTGATCATTTTATTGTTATTGAAGGTACCTATATCCCTGAAGAGGATCATTTATATTTGGTGTGTTTTCCTGTATTTTCCTTGTGCACTGTGACAGAGTCCAGGCATCTTTTCCTTTCTGCCTCAAAGATAGGCATTTGGAAGCCACCATTCTTTTTTGATATTTACTTGTTCTGTGAAGCTTTGTTGTGCCTATCACTCATGATGAAATTTATATATTCCACCATAGTAGGTGAGGTAGTATTTGTATTTGAATAGACATGGCAATGATTAGTAAGTTTTGAAGGGTTTGTTCTTCTGGTTGCATTAGTGGTGAATAGTGATGTCTGTATTGTGTTGCTGAGTCAATTGGCCAGCCACAAGTAAACTAGCAATAGATTATATTTGTATGCATTTAATATCTAGCACTTGGCATTTGGATAATAGATACACCATATGTTTGCTGTATACCCATTTGGATCACCTCACTGATGGAATTGTAAGTTCTTTGGTATTTAAAATATTATTATTATTATTATTATTATTATTATTATTATTATTATTATTATTAGTATGTGGACAGCAATTTAGTATGATTTATGTGTGACTTCTGGTAAATGGCCCATTTCTATTTAAAAAGAAATGTAGAAACTTAGATTCATATCAGACCATATTTGTTAAGTTGATTGCATTCTTCAATTATTAATATTTTCACCAGCTTGTTAGTTCAAATTTAGTTAATGCATAGTGCCAGATTTATATAATTGCCTATATCTAATGTTCATTAATACTGTTTTAGTTTAATTTCTATAAAATTAGTCAATTACAATTTAGCTAAATAGTGTGTTAAATTGCCTTTCGAGGTTGTAAATTACTTGACAAATATAAATGTTTTAGTTATATGATAGTTTAGCTTAGTCCAGCTAAAACTTTTGGTGTCATTTTTTGAAAAATTTCAATATGTTTAAAAAGTACATCAAGCTAGTTTGGGATGACTTAATTTCATTTATAAGTTAATTTTTGTGGGAATGTTTGTGTCAAACCCACTTATTGGTCCTGTAGTTAATCTTCATGATAACTAATAATAAAGGTTTGGATGTGCTTATGTGTCAACTGATAAAAAATGTATAATGACATTTGTAACAGCGCTTGTAGTAGCAAGGAGTTATGAGTATTATCTGTAAAATAAATAAAAAAGAAAACTTGTATATCATATTTATGTTTGACACTTAATGTTTAATAAATTAAATTATTTTATTATTAAAGTATACAGTTTCTGGTTTTTTTCTTTTCTATATGTCAATTGTCTTGGGTTCACACACAAATTTCCATGTATCTATTAAAATTAATGAGTTCATCATTTGCAAAGTTTATAATGTCACAGTTCTGATTTCAGTCAGGTAAATTTGGGTAACAGATAATCTAAATGTGAGTTCCAAAAACTTGCTATATTTAATAAAAATCTTTTGTGAAACTTTTCAATTTTAAAGAATGAAAATTTATAGGAGAATAATTAGAATCAAATATTGTAAATATTCACTCAAAATTGATATAATTTAGGTTTAGATTATTCTAATTATTCATACTGCATGGATTTTATAGACCATTCCATTATAATGTGGATATGCAAATTGTGTACTTGATAATTTAATTTGAGTTGTCTGTGGGATAGTGGAAGGACATAAAATGTCCCCTTTTCCTTCTATTATTTTTGAATGATGACCTGGATAAATGGCTATAGCTATTCTGAATTTAAAATATTTACTTTTGCCATTATTTAGCAAATGAGATGCTTTCTTTCTGTAATTGTTTTTTTTTTTTAAGTATATGTTGAAAAGCATCCTCTCCTAAGAAAAGTTTATGCCTCCTAGAGCCTTCCAGGATGTCATTCATACATTGGCAACCAGTGATTATAGAAGAAGTCTCCAAAGTACTTAAAACCCTGAGATCATTATCAGCATTCACATTCCTTTCTTTATTGTAACCGCCACTGTGCAAAAGCACATTCTATAGGAGTCTCTTTATTATTATTATCATTATTATCCATCTTCATCACTTTCCTCACCATCACATCCCCCTCTCTGTGTTCCTCTCCCCATCCACCATTCCCATTTTTCACAATTTTCATCATCATTTTTTCCTCCATCCATCATCATTCTACATCCATCTTCATCACTTTCCTCACCATCACATCCCCCTCTCTGTGCATCTCTCCATAAACCATTCCCATTTTCCTGATCTCCATCATCATCATTTCCCCCCATCCATCATCATTCTACATCCATCTTCACCCTACCTTTGTCCACCTTCACATCCTCCCTCTCTGTGTTCCTCTCCCTATCCGCCATTCCCATTTTCACAATTTTCATCATCACCATTTCCTCCCTATTCCTCCCTGTCATTGCCATTCAACATCCCTTCACCCTTCCCTATACATTCCCATTAGGTTACAATATATATATATATATATATATATATATATATATATATATATATGAATAACAATTACAATATATATATATATATGAAAAACAAAAACAAGTTATATATATGTAAACTTGCTATCGGTTGTATTTATGATCAAGAGATGGAGCTTTACAAAGACCTCCAAACAAGCATATTTTTGTTTACATAAACATTAGAGTCAGATTTCACTTCCTCTTTCATAGGCTCCACCCTCAGATCAGCTGATTTCATGCTGATTTGCTATCATCAGTGAAGGATGTTAGTTAGAAACTAGACCTAAAAATTAACTCCAAGTGTTTATGCAACAAGTTCCTATCAGTTTGCATGCATGAATTTTTAGACACATAAATATCTTCAAACTCAGCTTATAGGAGACTCATAAACAAGAAAAAAAGTTCTGTAAGATGCTGCCCTCTCCTGAATTATTTTACAAGTAAAAAATTAATACAAATGACCAAATATGAATACTAAAGCACCACCTTCTCTTCGATCTTATTGGCTGTTTAAATTTTTACAACAAAGAAAATGGTTGCAAAAAAAGTAAAGAGTTACAATAGGTTTTTGTTTTATTTGAAAATGATAAACAAATGTTTTAAATCATTTTAACAGTTTTTTCTTTTGAC
The DNA here is from genome assembly GCA_028023455.1 of Epiperipatus broadwayi. NCBI lineage: Eukaryota > Metazoa > Onychophora > Udeonychophora > Euonychophora > Peripatidae > Epiperipatus > Epiperipatus broadwayi. The sequence continues at coordinate 4,291,818 of JAQFVV010000046.1, read as the reverse complement.
AAATTATAAATTATTTTAATAAAATAGTGCTAAAAATTATTTTAGAAAAATAGTTAACATTTTAGCAAGAATTATTTATTTATTGCAAAGTGGGAAGAAATCATGACGTTGGCAAATCTTTTTATTTGGCTTTGTGTTCCTTTTAATTTCAGCCACTATCAAATATTTTTCAAATTATAAATCAAAATTTATTTTTGAAAAAACTTTTGTTTACTTTCATGATCTGAAAAATTATTAATATACTTTTTACAAATGAAACTAAAGTGAATATAATATTAAAAGGTAAATATTTTGACAATTGACTTTGTCTTCAGTTTGTGAATTGGCCAATTAAAAGTTTTAATTTTTACCTCACATGGCCAAAAGGTTAATAAGTATTAAATTGTTCAAAATATAGATTTTATCATATACAGTTTTCTTTTAAATCAAACACATTATAAGACTTTGTGAGGATATAATTGAAAGAAAAGAATCCTTAATCTTCTAATATATATATATATATATATATATATATATATAGAAGATTAAGGATTATATATATATATATATATATATATATATATAATTTTTTTTATATCCTGAAGCATATCATATTCTATATTTTTTACATTACAATTCGATATTAAATCACTAAGTTAACTTCATTTTCTTTAATTTGATAAACTGCATGTGAACCCAGAGGCTATCACCCTGTCCACTGTCTTTTCCAACAAGGATTTTTCATTTTAAAGAATTAAAAAACAATAATTTACTAAATTACATATTATATTTTTTATAAATATAAGAATACAAATATAATGTATACATATTAGATATATATGTATGTGTAAGTATATATATATACTTCTACAATATATATATATATATATATATATGTAGAAGTATTTATATATAGTATAGATATATATAATTTAAATTTAGTATAGACAATATATATATATATATATATATATTGTCTATACTAAATTTAAATTAAATGGAAGAGACTTTTATTCAGACTTTCTAGCTCCCTATAGCTACGCACTCCATATTATAACTAATACACATAACCACATGATGTGAAAATAATAGATGATCTCTGATATACATATTTTATGCTGAACCAGCCATCATCAGTTGATCCAGGTCAGCATCTCCAACACACACACACACACATATATATAGTCACTGTTCAATTTATCTTAAGTTAAAAAATATTCAAATATTAATAGAATAACTTGAATTTTCTCCACTATTCAACTCTATGGATGAATGAGGAATTGATAATTATGAAGCATGAACAATAAAGTTTGACGATTTGCTATCATAATATAAACTAAACAACTGTTTTTATATATATGTTGGAGATGGTTATCTGGACCAACTGATGAGTGCTGGTTCAGTTCAATATATGTATATTGAAAATCATTAAACTTTTTTTATGTGTATGTGACCATGTGAATGATTTGTGTAAGATGAAGTTCATAACTACAGGAAGCTTGAAAACCTGAATATATATATATATATATATATATATATATATATATATATATATATATATATATATATATATATATATATATATATATATATATATATATATATATATATATATATATATAATCTCTATTACATTAGAACATGTTGAAGGAACAGCACCAGAAAAAGGTAAATTTGATCAGTATGAAATGTGCTACATCAAGTATTCTGTAGATAAGTGAGTATAGATATGAAGTTTGTAAACTTAAACACCCATGATGACAGAAATGCTAACACATGCCTATTAAGTTTTTCTTTTAAATAGATAGGCTACTGCTTTCTGTAAAGCTGACAGAGAAATGTGTAGTTAAAACTGCTATTTTGGGGGGATATCTTACTTTAGCATTAACATGATTTAACCAACAAAACTATTTTATTCATATATTTTATTCATAGGAAAGTGATTAATTTCCTAATGTATTTCAGATATTTTAATACACATATTACCAAGAACAACAATAATCAGATGATCATATTAAATTACCCAATATATTTTAATATAAATTGATTTTAAAATTACTGACTTTAATTTACTTTAAATATAAATATTTCACTCATAAAAATGGTGATATATTTAATGTTAGTTAATTATTTAATAATGAATACAATAATAAAATGTTACTTTACAACAATATTACATTTTTTTTTTTTTTACTTTTTTATATTTTTAAAATACACTTTATTTAAAACTAAAGGTGTACATAGGGTTGGACTATGATCATGTAATTAGATTGGTTTCTCTAAAATTAAGTGATGGTAACAATGTCATAATAAAACAGCAAATGGAAATATAGATGTCAGGGTGGAAAGTGGGATTTTATGAGGGGTGATATGAGACAAGTGAATGTTCATGCTATTGCTTTCGCTGAACAATAGGAGAGTTTGACATCTTTGTTTATTATACCAAAGCCAGTCACTGGGAGAGTTGTTGAGGTCAGTGTGATGTGCAGAGAATCACAATAAGTCTTGGTTTATTAATGTTTAATTTCAAGGATGGTGTGATTTTGGGACAAGGGCCAAAAATGTCTGTAGGTAAAGTTATGTGGTGTATACTGATCAAAGAAAGAAACAATGTGGAAAGTACATTCTATTGGTTCTGAGAAGGTATAAAATTCACCAGGCCTAAAACTCTATGAGCCATTATTTATTCATATGCTTGGATTTACAGAGGGACCAAAACTCCTCCATTATTTGTTTGGATGTATACTGCTAATCCTGTTTCTTAATCCATAGCATCTTAAATATGAACATTGAATTGTTTTAGTTCTCTGTAAGAGAGAAGACAATTCTACAATACATTGCCCATATTGTATGAAAGAGAACATGGGGTAACCATATCAGGCCAAATGTTCATGTGGCCATGCATTTCATGACTGCCATAATTAGGTCATAGTTAATCATGATTGAGTGTATGCATTAATCACTTCTTTTCATTTGAGAAGTCTGGGACTAGATTGAATGAAGTGATTCATCAACTCCTCTGATCTTATACATAGAGGGGATAAGTGTTTGATTCTATGGACTTTGTATTTGAGATTCAAGAAATGGTTTGTTTGAAATGCAACTAAATTTAGCTTGAAGCAAAATCCAAGAAATTTTGACCCCATCATCCAAAATTTAAATTAGGGATTAGTTTATTATTAGTCAGGCCCAAGAAACTTGGAGATGTTATGTCAGGATTGAGCAGTTAATATGTCTCCCATAGTTTGAGTTTAATATCAAAAGCCACTTTGTTCATTGTAATGTGTTTACTTATGTCAGCAATGAGAATATTCAAACAAATTTTTGAGGAGGTGGACAGTCTGTAGCAGGAATACCCACTATCACAAATTTATAGCTGAAGATGGTCATTATAGAACAAACTAAGTTAAATGATCTTTGAAGAAGTAGGGCATGAATGGAGTGGAGGAAGAGATCACTGTAATTGACAGTTTATTGCATGCATTATCACCAGAATAAGGCAACTACTCCTACACTCCAGAATAGTCTACAGCATAGTGAATTAATTTTTTTTGAGAAATTTATTGTTGATTTTTATAATGGATACTAATTAATCTTGGATAAGATTTTCATGTTTAGGAGGATCACCTTTCCCTGTAGAGAGCGGTAGACCTTGGAGAGCGATTTGACCATTTTTGATAAAGATTTGGAGTTGGAAAAATCCCAGAAACTACAGAGGGCCTGCATGGAATATGGAGGGAATATGGAGGGATCTTTTTCCAGAGATGAGTCTCAAGAGTGCTGAATTTTGTGTGTTAAATCTCAAGCAATAGAGAGCAGGGCATTCATCCAAGATTACATACAACTGATTCAGGTGTATTGGGGAAAGGAGGATAACTCATACATCATCCATAAATGAAAGCATTTTCAGTTTTTTGTGCAGTTTATGGACAAACATGCCCAACAGATTAATTTCAATTTCCACCAAAAGAGGGTTTATATATGTTATGAAGCACACAACACCAAGCAGGAAGCTTTAGGGAAACAGAGATGGAGGGTAAGAAGCCTGGAGGCAATCTCCCATTTAATGTGACAAAGATCACTTGTTTCCTCATCAGGCACTAAAGATCTGAAAGACAGAGTTTTGAATGTTGTTGTTGGCCAGATAATCTACCAATTTGTCCACCATCCATACTGAGTCAAAGGCAGTGGTTGTGTCAAGCTGGACCACAATTTGTCTAGATTTTTGGTGGAATCTGAAATAGTCCACCAACACTTTGACCTGACCCACCACATTGAATGCTGAAGAGTGTTTACAAGAGAATTGGGTAGAGATGGATGGCAAGAACTTTTCCTGAAATCTGTCCTACAGAACCAACTCTATGATCTTTATAAGTAAATGTATTTTCAACAAAGGCCATATAATAGATAGTTCTGATGTTAATTTGTGTCTCTTTATAAAGAGGACTAGTGAAATGGGGTACAGATCAGGGATGATCCTGGTTTCACCAGCAAAATGGCTTAGTATGTTGAGCATCGTGGAAACAGCAAATAATTCTAGGTTTTTAAAAATGAATCTTGGTATTTCATGGAGGCATGTATGGACCCATTCCAATAGAGAGGCCAGCATGGATATCAATATCTCTGCAATAATGACATGGTTCATCCAGAACTCCCCAGTGCACCAGACTGATTGCTCTCTGATTTTGGCCTTTTGCAAGTTTACTTTGATGTGATTAGCTATGGCATTAATCATTGGGGTTCTTAGAAATGACTTACCATGTCTGTTTAAGTACCATTTCCTAAAAGTGTTTCAATTTTTTTTAAATGAAATATGTTTGAATTTAGCTAACAGTTTAAAAATTCGGTCCATTTTTCCATATACCGAAATATCTCATTCCATTTGCAATTTACATAGCTATAATTTTTTAAATATTTTTCCAGAGACAGCTTTTTCAACTTTTAAAGTCTAATATAATATGTACTGTAGCTAATGTCAGTAACAATATAAAGCAATTACTTTTCATTGCAACAAAAATTTATAAGAAACTGTAACCTAATTCTTGTTAATCAAAAATAAAATAATTATTTGTATCTTGTAAATAATACTTATAATTAAAAAAACAAATATGAAATATCCTTGTAAAAGAAATACTATTTTTAGAAACGGTATTAAAATGAATCATATTATTAATGTTAGTATACAACATATTAGCAATTGTGGTAAATTTATTTAATTGTTTTAAACTGTTCTTTACTGTCACATGCAATGTGTTTTTACAATAATAAAATAGCCATTAATTTATGACATATATCTGTTCATTATAGAATTGATGTTTTGCTTTTGTTTAAAAAAAATGTAAAAGAGAATTAGTTTATAAAATTAATGGCAACTACTTTAAGATCACTTCCCATTATGTACATAATTATGTTACCACTTTGCTTTTAATATTATGGAAACCTCAGAATAAAAAGTAGTAAAGTATTGCAGGAAATTGTTATTTTTGTACTGTAAAATGCTATTCTTCATGAGAGTTACAGGACAAATCAAAGGTTAATTAAACTACCTTGAATATCATATCATCGTTTATAAAAAAAAATAATAATGTACACGCACACACACTCATATATATATATATATATATATATATATATATATATATATATATATATATAGTAAGCAAAAGGAAAAAAAGAGAGAATGAAAATGAGAGAGAGAGAGAAGAGAGAAGAAAAGATGAAAAGAAATGAAACATAGTGGAGAGATATCGAAGGAGAAGAAGAAATAAATAATTTTAATAGGATGAGATGAGAGAAAAGATGTGAAACAGAGATAAGAAATGATATGAACAGATCTGAACTGAGAGAGTCTTAAGACTCAGCTCAGTGGGGTTATAATACATTTAAAGAAAAGAGATGATGATCCAGAGATGTATAATCAGATAGAGATCAAACACAATATGTATGTACTACAACTACTATTGCATATTGATAATCTACTACTAAACCATACAAAAGATTATTTTAAATCACTAATTAATAGTTACTAGTGGAGGTCTACCATCAGATCACATGCTCTGAATAAGAAGAAATGATACTTTGATTAGAAAATATTATCTTTCTAAATTATATCTAACCAGGCAACAAGAGTAAATAACCTCAGGGATTCTAAACTAAAACTCCTGTGCAAAATTAAAGTTTAAGTTACGTAATAAATAATTGCTGGGGTGAATAAAACAAGTGAGTGTTATCTTGGCTGACCATAAATAATTATCTTATGGTTCAATCTTAGAATAATAAACAAAATAAACATTAATTCAAAGATTTAATGAATCAATTGAAATTTAAATTAATAATGGCCCATTATCCAAGACATTACTCGAGTAAAAAAATCGGCAAAGGTACTTTTTATGCCTTTCCCATACACATAGACAACCTACTCAAAACCTCAAATGCAGATGGATTAAATTTTTTTTGACATATAAGGTTTAAGATAATGATAGACAAGATGCAGTTGATATAAGATAATGTGCAGCTTTTAAAATAATGGTAACTAAAAATATTCTTCTGAAGTACTAATATTCTTAATCTCATATTGCATAATCTTTTGTCAGAGAAGATATAATGATAATTTAAAAATAAACTTTTAACTAAGCATTTAACTAAGTATCTGATATAATGCAATTATATGTTATTGTGATTCAATATGAGAATCACTTACTTTATACTTTTCAAACCAGTATCAAATATAGTTAATTAACTTCATGATATATTTGTGAACTTTGAATTGAAGATTTAATAATCGTTGGAAACTTAAAATTTTGTGAACTTGGAACCCAAGACAATAATATCTTCAAATAAAAGTAAAACAAACAAAAGCAAACTTTTTTATAATAATAATTTAATTTATTGAGAACAGTAAGAGAGTGTTTACATATTAAAGGGAATACATGCATTGCCAATATAGCGCTGGAACCTATTTCAAGCATTTTGATTTTTTTTTTTTTTAAAAAAAACTTTACTTGGTTTACAAGAATATACAACTTCTTTAGCTACTGTTTTTAAATAGCCCTCTTAAAATATTTTTACATTGTTTATTCTAATAAATAAACTAATAAAATAATATATTTATACATAATAGCAAAAAAAAAGGCTATTCAATACTAGATTTTAACCTCTTTTAAACAATTAGAGATTTCAAAACTCTTTGAACTTTAATTGCAATATCTGAATTTAATAAACTCAATTCTACTTTTAATTAGCATAATTCATAACACTATTGTGTTGTTCAGCAATTAGAATAACACATAACTAAATTTGTTTTAAAACCATAAGCTTAACAAACACTAAACTGGAAAATCATACTTAGCATATATTTGGAAACTCCTCTAGTTATACTGACATATCTAATATTATAGCTAATTATATATTTTTAAATCAGACTAAGCTAATTTTAAAATTAAACTACATTAAATACATGGGACATTCACTCAGCAGAGATTGGTTATACTCTTTTAAATAAATTTAGTCCACATAAAACTATTACTCTCAATGTTTTAAAATTTAAAAGATGCAATAGACTTACAAATCCAGCAGAGAAACTCTGTATGAAAATATTAAAATTATTATGTTTGAATTATCACTTATACCCTATACGTAATTTAACATATTTTAAAAATAAATAGAACTTATTGTTGGTTAGCTTGTTGATGATAAAACTATCATTTCAACACAATTCAAACATTGACATACCTAAAAGCATTAAAAATAGCTATTACTACCTGAAGAAACAAAGTTCCTCAAACACACATATCTTGTCATCACTAATCTAAAACAAATTCAGCAACACATAGTGTGGTGGAATTCACATTAAGTCATCAGGAATGATAGGCTAAAATATAAAAATAATAGGCTCCTCAGAGCTGGAAAAGAATGTGGTGGCTTTCAAAAATAACTAACTTTGAGGCAGAAACTAAGATGCATGGAACTTGTCTACAGTACATCTGGGACCAGAAATGACACACTGGGAAAACATGATCCTCTATCATGGGATTTCCAATGCTAGTAAATGTGATCATCATCACTGAAAAATACAATACAATAACCCTCTTTGGGAACAAACACTATCAATTCATGGAAATACAATACAATAAGGATGGAGGACTTGGTCTACTCCATAAAGCATACTCAAAATTATTAACTAAGCCTAATACCATGAGGCTAACAATTACTAACTAATGGCAAGATATAGACTTCACCTGAATTAACTAAGTTATTCCTAAGAAGTTTAAATTACAAAACATATATTCAATGTCCGAACCAACAAAGCAAACTCTGTCAAATGACTACTATGATAAATACTTTAAAAGTAAATGCATCTAAAGGTGTAGGCAAGGTACACTGCACACATAATAAAATATTCAATACTAAAATATAATGACTAGTGGACTTTTAAACAAATTGCAAATTCAATGCGAGAATATTAATTCTCAATGCATATAAAAATATTTGTAGTAATTATTAATACAACACTCATAAAACAAATGAATGGAAACTATCTGGTAAACTTCTTTGGCTGGTTTAAAATAAAACTGAGTGAAATACCCCACATATAATCAACTAAGACTGTGATATTTAAATCTCAGTAAATGAAATTATCTAATAGATTTTCACTTGTGAAACACTAAATAAATAAATAAATTGATGTAAGAATGGCAAAATATTTGCTCATTCTAATAAATCTATTAAGCTTTAAAATTATAACCCTAGTTTACCTGGCATTTTTATTTAAAAAGTGTTACACAAAATATATAGCATAATTTTTTTATGGTTTTATTTTTTTTTAAAACAATAAAACAGACAATAAAAAATAATACAGTAACTCAACTTCATATTTCAGCTCCGTAATCGTATTTTCATTTAAAATATGTAGATAATTTATGCAGACTAGTTTATCTATCCGAATTTGAAGCTTCAGTCAATATATTTATAAACATGACAATTATTTCCAAAACAAAAAATGTTCAATAGTTCTTTAAAAAAACACTTTTACTTTCTTTTTTTTTAAAGATAATTTTAAATATTAAAATAATAAAATAGCATAAGCATAAACCGACATTGGAAATATAAATTCTTCAGCTGAGTATGTTTTTTATTGAATTCCAGGTTCAAATGCAGAATAATAATAATATATAGATTTATTTAAATTTCATCATTCTCTTTTAGGGAAACACATTTCTTTAAATACATTTTTTTTTTAATATTTTTATATACTATTTAAAGATGTGTTTCATTTTAAACAAATTTCCTTTTAATATTTTAAATACAGGAGTAGACTTCTTTTATAATTAAAAACATTCCTTAGTTTATGAGCTAAAATTAACTGTCACAAAGTTACTTATAAGTAATGGCAAATATAACAATTTATTATGTATTTGACAGATACGAATTCATTATTAATATTTGTAGACTATTTTGAAGTTTTGTTTCTAAATAACTTCTTGTCATAATGATGGCATAAAATGAGAATTGGTATTTTAAAATACATATTTTCCACTATTTGCATTTAGCTAAAACAAATTATTTCCACTTCAGGTCAAGGTTTAAATGATAACCTTTTAGTTAATCATTATTTGTAAGTTCATCCTTAATCAAATGTAGCTTAAAACATGTTTTTCCAACACTTCTCAGAATAAGATAATTATTATTTCATATACAATAAATTTTAAAGTTGGACACTAGGAAAAGTCGATATTCAATTATAGAACGCTTAGCAAATAAAGTTCATTCTTCTTTAATATAATGTAATTATATTTTCTTTTCTAAATTTAATTTTAAAAATAAACATTCTTCTGGGAAGAACATATTTAAATGTAGACATCAGTTATTAATAGTGAAGCATCAAATTTAAAGTTAATTTTAATTTATGAGGAAGCTGACACATTTTTCATTATAATGTTTTTTTTATTAAATCGTCAATGTCTTTTCATTTTCTCCTCACATACATTTTTAATTTAATAGGATAAAGACTAAGTATCCTACAGCTATAATAGTTCAATGCATCATGATATTTAGCCATATATACAATAAATAATTTATGCTTTAAAGTTACTTTTACTTTCAAATAAAGAAAAACAAACAGATACAATACATATGAGATAAGAAATGGTAAATTTCCTTCAAACATTTTTTTACTATAATTTCATGTTCCAATTGAAATTTGAATATCAGAAAACAATAACCTTTTAAATTTACCCACCCATGAATTCAAAACAATTTTTAATAGTTATTAAAAATACTTTTACTTTTTAAATAATAAAGTTTTAAAAAAAAAATTAAAACTTTCATTAAAGAAAATTTCAAAATTCAGCCATGTGTAGAAACAAAAATAAGTAAGACCCTGAATGAATCCTGGATTAATATTTATATCATATCATCTTTAATACTCCCACTTTTTATATTAATTGGCTTAAAACCAATGAAATTATTTTTATGAAATTTTACTATTCTTGACAGTTCAGCTGTAAAATCGATTTACTGACATAATTGATTTAATTATACCAAACCATGTGACTCAACAGCTGCCAAGTCAAAAGTTCATTATTAACAAATATGGAATATTCTTAAATATTTTATAAAACACAATAGCAATAAATATAAAATGTAAAGATATCCCTCTTTATTAAACTTTTAAATTTATCTTTAATAACTTTATTCATTTCATTTGCTTTTTTTAAAAATCAACATTGGAATTAAATTATTTTTTAATCTTATGTTTACATGTCTTTCTGCATGCACATGCATATTCTCACATACAGGTAATCTATAACCATGACCTCACACTAATTGTTTAAAAGTTATTTTTAAAACTACAAAAATAAAAATATTAATGAAGTTTTAATTCAAAATAACTTTATAAGTGAAACACTATTCTAAATTACATCTAATAAATATTTTTACACTGTTTTAATAAAAATTTACAGATAATTGTTAAACTTATTACTATTTATTCCAATTCATTTACAATATCTAATTATTATAATTTAGATATTAAATTGAATTACACGACAGTTACTTTATAATACATTTAATATTATTTATCAACTCACAACTATTTCTATTATTAACTTTAATTCAAATTATTGTCTGATATGCCTTATCAAACTAACTCACATATATTATTGAAATATTTAGACATAATCCCATAAATATTTAACAATTATTATAATACTATATAAGATTATCCTATTTTACTCATTAATTAAGTTAACTTCCATTTTTTATCATTATTATTTTTTTTAAAAAATCAGAAAATTTCAAACAAAATATTAAGCTAAAATACCCTTGGGTACCTATTAGAACCATGTGAAACTTCACTTAGGTACAATATATATATATATATATATATATATATATATATATATATATATATATATATATATATATATATATATATATATATATATATATATATATATATATATATATATATATATATATATATATATATTCTTTGACCATATACATAAACATATTCTAAAATATAGAACAAATTTTGTTGTAATATTAATATAAACTTCTCTTGTCATGCATATTGTTTTAATTCTTTATTTAATTATTTACATTAAAATTCAAATTCATCTAGGTAAATATATATAGTGTAATGTTTACCTATGTGGTGTGGATGTGATGATTGCCAACTTCTTACAGTTTGTTTATGAAGATTAAACTTCTTTATTTTTAATTGTCAACAGTTTTAAAGATCATACTACTATTAATAGTTTATTTATCAAACTCCTGTTTGATAATCAGAATTGATTATTAAGGAAAATCTATATCCAGGCACAGAAATAGCAATGGAAATAGTATATTACAGATTTATATTATGTAATATTTTATTTATTATTACTTTTGAGGGATTATCAAAACTACTTATATGGTACTATTACTTATTTAAGATTTAAATAACTGCATGTCTTTGTAACAAACAAACATACGCATATAAATAGCATATTCCTTTGAAATATATTTTAAAGATCTAACAATTAAGAAAATGTAAGGAAAAAAAGTATATTGATATAGAAGTGTGACATCATGAAAATCCCTAAATATTATTATTATTATTATTATTTGAAAGACATTATATACACTTTTTATAAATAAAAAATATTATTAATTTCAAAATATTAATTTTAAAGAATTGACAAGTATTTGTATTAAATGTATGTTTAAAAAAACTGAAACATTATTTATTGTTCTCTTGGCGAGTAGCCAAGAGCGATTTCATATCAATAATTTTTTGTGATCACGTGAACAGAATCATTGACTGTTAAGTTTCAAAAAGAAAATAAAAAAACATTGAATTTTAAAGACTCAAAATTAACTAGAAAATAAGCAGTTTTATCCTAAGTATTTAGGAATCAAAATTCAGATGGATATTTTACTTATTCATGTTTTCATTTATTATAAAAAGGATCACTTTATAATAATAAACTACTGCAAAATATTGACTTTTCTATAACTTCTTTAGGCTTATCTTCTATATTTTAAATGAAGAAAACATCTGATAAATTTATAAATTTATAAGATATTTAAGTTTATTTACTTGTAAATGAGTTAAATGGTCAAACAGTTTATAATTCTCTATTATTTTTTTTTGTTTAATTTATAATAAATTAGCTTTATATATAAATAATTTGAATTAATTATCAAAATTGTATGCAAGTTATATGTTCAAAATATTTACAACAATTTTTAAAAATAATACAGATATAAAGGATAGTATATTTTATTTTATGTACATCACATTTCAATATAGATTATGAAATGTACAATCTGTGTTATTTAATGATGTTTATAATGTAAATAAAGATTGTTTAAATAATAATAAATATTTACTTTATACATATGACATTTGACTGATACTGTACGTAATTGTCATTTAGATATTACTGATATGTTTAGGTTGATATTCTTGGTTAGTTAAATTTATAATTTTCATAAGGTTTCATTTTATAACGATTTTATTTGTGGAGAATACGTTTTTAAGATTGGGTATTGTGTATATTTGTACTAATAGTATAGCTATAATGATGAATTAATATATAAATATTTTATTTATGATATTTTAAGAACAGTTTTTTTTTGTTACCTAAAATAATGTAGTAGAGAGTTAAGCTTATATATAAGCATTTCACGTATTGCTAATTTAATGTCTTTTAGTGTATGCAGTATTGTGATATTAGGTGTTGAGATAAGTATAGTATGGTATGTTTTGTATTCATATGTATAGAATGTAAATCATACCTCTATTATAAATAAAATTATTTCTGCCAACATAGGGCATGAATCTTGATTACAATTTATTTAGAAAGAAGCAAGGTTCAATCATTCTATAAATAAGGATAGCTACTTAGTTCATGACTCTGGACTTCTTATTAAGAACATTTTATAGAAAAATGGACAAAGTAATTTGTATTACATATTATCAAATTATATTCTACTGAACTTCAAAAACAACGTTTTTTTAAAAAAAAAAAATGGTAATGCTCAAAGGCCAACAATAATTAACAAAATTCTCATGGAAAACAAACTAGGTAGAATGATGATGTTGTATTTAATATTGAGATGTTGTAAAAAATGAATAAATGTCTTTATAGACTACATGTTTGACAGAAATTTCAGAAGTATTTGTGTCCTATTTAAATTAATCTAATATACATGTTTATATTCTTCTATAGAAAAATATTAATAAATTAATAGTTAAAAATATCACACATCAGAATTTAAAAGATATGACTCTATTCTTTGCATTTTTGAATATCCATTTAAGTAAAAACATTTGATAGTTTGAAAACTCAATAAAATTCATGACATTACCAATGGTTGACTGTGATGCTTTTTGTATTGGCAATAAATGAAGAGTATTTAATTGTTTTTATAATGTAAGTATATTCATATTATTACATGGCCGGAGTATTGCTGATGATCAGTAGGCTTCTCTATCCCAGCACAATGTTTTTTATTATTATTATTATTATTATTATTATTATTATTATTATTATTATTATTATTATTATTATTATTATTATTATTATTATTATTATTATTATTATTATTATTATTATTATTATTATTATTATTATTATTATTATTATTATTATTATTATTATTATTATTATTATTATTATTATTATTATTATTATTATTATTATTATTATTATTATTATTATTATTATTATTATTATTATTATTATTATTATTATTATTATTATTATTATGCATAATGTATTAGCATTATATTTTTGCATCCACATAATTGTGTTACATCCCTAAGTTAGGCAGTGGCTAAATAAGTAAGTTTATTTTATAATGTACTAGCTTTAAATTCAAGGATAATGCTAATCATTGCTTTTTGTCTGTTCCTTGTTGATTATTGATTACTGATGAGTGTTTGTTTTAATTATTCTGTAATGATGATTGTGATTCAGTTTATAAGTACAGATGTAGGAACCACCATATGGATTGCTAAATGCTGTTTATCTGATATTATTCTAAATTCATTATATTTATTTTATATATGCATTTTTCCATTTAATCTTATGTCCCCAATGTACTTTTATTTACATGTTTCTTATTAAAAATGATCAACTTTTAAGTATATTAGTCTGTAATTCTAAGTATTCTTAAATTTGTATAACTAAATAAAGACATAACCAATCTGCTGCTATAAGATACCCTTCACTCATTGGATTTAGATGTTTGAATGCAATGAAATAATTATCAACATATGTAAATTTAGATAGTAAGAATGTAGTTATTTGTTTTATCATTTGATTGAGAATAATTTGCTTATATATATATATATATATATATATATATATATATATATATATATATATATATATATATGTCCACAGATGGCGTCCTACCAAAAACACCTATCAAGCGTATTTTCGTTTACATAAACGTCAGAGTAGTTAGTATTCACTATCTCTAACTATAATTCCACTTTCAGATAGTGAATACTAACTACTCTGACGTTTATGTAAACAAAAATACGCTTGATAGGTGTTTTTGGTAGGACGCCATCTGTGGACATAAATACAAGCGTTAGCAAGTTTTTTAACTTGCATTTTTGTTTATCATATATATATATATATATATATATATATATAATGTATTATATAAATGTATAATTCACAGTTTCTAAATCAGTTGCTTTATATCAAAAAGGTAATGTTTATATATATGTAGACATTTAGATAGATAGATAGATAGATAGATAGATAGATAGATAGATAGATAGATAGATAGATAGATAGATAGATAGATAGATAGATAGATAGATCGATCGATAGATAGATAGACAGATAGATAGATAGATAGATAGATAGATAGGTATATATATAGATAGATAGATAGATAGATAGATAGATAGATAGATAGATAGATAGATAGATAGATAGATAGATAGATAGATAGATAGATAGATAGATAGATAGATAGATAGATAGATAGATAGATAGATAGATAGATAGATAGATAGATAGATAGATAGATAAATAGACAGACAGATAGACAGACAGATAGATAGACAGATAGATAGATAGATAGATAGATAGATAGATAGATAGATAGATAGATAGATAGATAGATAGATAGATAGATAGATAGATAGATAGATAGATAGATAGATAGATAGATAGATAGATAGATAGATAGATAGATAGATAGATAGATAGATAGATAGATAGGTATATATATAGATAAATAGATTGATGGATATATGGATTGATGGATGGATGAATAGATAGTTTTTTGATAGAAAATTGTAATTAACATAATTAAAAAAATTTTATTCCTTCCTAAATTTAGTTTGTATATGCTAAAAACAAATTAATGATAATATCACAACCATGGTCGTATATTAACAAGAATATCTTCCCAGTAAAAAAATAAACTACCTTATAAATATTTTTTCAACATGCTTTAAGAAAGTATGATGTGTTTACATTCAGTTAGACAACATATCCAAGACTAAATACAATTGACGACTTACGCTCAACGTTATACTTTAAAAAAAAAAAGTTAACTGCAGAAGTTATTAAAAGCAGTATTAAAATATGTTTAAAAGTCAATACAATATACAGTCATATAATATATTAAAATGGTTCATATTTTGCGTTGATATCTAGAGATATCAACGTGCTGATGAGCTTTCCAAGATCTAAGCATGGTCAAATCTCGGATGTCCTTATATCAGTATGAACTGCACCAATTACTACGTTTAAAAAAAAGGTGATGGATCCACCCAAGAACAATCGAAAAATATCATTGAAATGAAGAAACAATTATACTGGTGAATCCCAGCCAAACGATTGGCGAATATTACTTTAAAATTAATAATTAATAATCTCAATAAGAGACAAGTAAATGATTAGAAAAACAGTTATGTCTGTCCCAGCACATAACGAAAAGAAAATAAACTTACAAACAAATTCTGAGTACACGTTCTGATAAATTTAAAGCACACGTAATAAATACACAAATGAATCTATCGGAGAGTGCATGGAGTACAAAAATCTTAAAAGTTGTAAACACTTTAGCAGAATGAAAGTATCGCTCACCTGTAATTTAAGAAAGGATAAATTTTATCTTCCTGCTGATGACTTATAAAATTAAAAAGAAAACCCAATTCTAAGTTCCACCTTTAGAGATCTTAGAACAAAATCTCCACCTGTGAAAATCAGACAATAAAGTCGTCAGCCAAAAGATTTTTGGAGGTTTAGCAAGAGGGCAAACATAGAATATAAAATCAATTAATTATTAAATACTAAATAATTATAGGTAAGCATTTTAAAAGCACGACTGCCAAAGCATTTATAAAAATCTTACATAAAATAGAAAACTCACTCATCACTCTCCAATAAACAAAATGGAAAGCAAATTACAATCTTAAAACTAAGATTCTAAGACACACTATAAAATATTGAAAAACACAGCAAATATTAAATATGAGGCTATACTGATTTAAGTATACATATTTGTGGTTAGATTGAGCGGAGATTTATTGAGAATTAATTTACCCTGTGAAGAATAAAAAATGAAAATAATTACCTTTCGGTAAAAGCAATGTTCACGGAGAGTGCGCACTTTTAATTAAGTTCATTTTCAGGTTCTTTAGGCAGCAAAGTAGATGTAGAGAGGTTCCAGATTATTTTAGGTGTTCAAAGCATTACTGGAGCAAACTTGGAAGTCAGGGATCCGTCTTTTGTGGAGTTAGCAAGCCATTCGGGTGGTGATAACAAGTATAGAATTTGTCATTTTTGCCAGCGAAAGTCTCTAATAACAGCTGATGTTCTTTAATTAAGAAATTTAACTGTCCGCGCTGCTATAACTTTCACATGAGAAAACCACTTGTCTATCTCTCAAAAATGGATTAACTGACCCTCCAAATTTCCGGGGTTATTTATACGTTGCTCCATTTCCCGTGAAACACTTTCCTTGTTGTTCAATTTCTTCGCCTTAGGCAGGGCAAATATTAATCTCCCGCTTAATCTATCTAGGAATTCTACCCAGGGTTTATTGAAATGAAAACAACAACATAAAAATCAAATCTCCGCTATTAAAATTGTTTACAATAATTAAAATAAAAGTAACAGGAATGCAATTAGCTAGCCAGCTTGTTTTTAAATCAAATGAATTTAAAAACAGGCGGTATAAGAATTATTGTAAAATAAATCGATAAATATTTAAAAACAAATCCGTTTTACATATAAATGCGTGTGCATTTTGATATATGCATTTTTTTAAAATAATAACGAAAATTTAAACCTTTACGTTTAATGAAAATTAAAAGCGTAATAAATTTCTTTTTTTTTGTTTGTTTAATAACAACACCATTGAAACGAATTTTAATCAGGTTCAACTGCCTCAAAACGTGATCAAAAAAAAAAAAAAAAACATTCCTGTAACTTTTTTTTTTTTAAAAAAAAACTATAAACACTTTAAAAATATTCTTAGAAATTCGGCCGAACATTTGCCTCGCACTCATAAAAACAAAACACTATTTCATTTTGATCAAAAACCTTTCTCTATTCTCGTAATTCATTAAGAAAATCTTTTTTACTAAAACCAAAAGAATACGACAGGCTAATTTAAATCTAAACTCGGTCAGGTGGTTTCCTCTTATGGGACATTTGATCGCCTTGATGGTCTACCCTAATAAACCTGCCCATGGGTTCTGTTACTATGTTGCCGTAATCTATTTGAGTTATAAACTCGGCCATTTCCTCAATTGACCGACTACCATTACTCATCATCATTTTCTGTACAGTAGGTGGCATATTATGATGAATGGTCCGTATTATCTGATCATCCGATTGAGGAAACATGGTCAGAGATTTCAATTTTGTCACCTGTCTAAAGAAAAACTGTGCGTGTGTTTTGCCACGGTTAACAGGATACCTCTCTTGTGAGATCTTATAAAGTATCCCATCTTGTCTGGCTTCACTCCAGAAGGTCCTCAAAATGGAATGTCTGTAACCCGCAAATGTATGGGGTTTAGTAAACAACCTGCGCCACCAATCCAAGGCTGTTTCCTGCAGATGGCTACCGGCGAGTGTAACTTTATCATCTTCAGACCATTCGTGAATGCGAAACAAGCTATCCAGACTTTCTAGATGAGTCAAGGGGCTTTCAATAAAAAATGTTTCTCCCAGAATCTACTGGTAGTTTTCTCCTGCCTCTTTCTTCCTGAGTTTCTATACTCGTTTTCAATCTCAACTAACCTATATTCCAAGCCTTTTGTCATATCTAGACACCTTTGTTCAACCTCAGCTTTCAAATTATCTTGGCTTTTTATTCTATTATGAAATACTTTCTCTAGCTTTTCTTCTACAAGTACTATTTTTGTTTCTAAGTTAGCAGACCTAATGCTATCCTGGTCTAGCTGCTCTTTCATTTACTTTATCTTTTCCTTTACACTTTCCATTTCCTGTCTATCATTTCTCAATTCATTTTCCATAATTTTTATAGCTTCTTGATTCTTCTCTACTTCTCCCATTATTTCTTGTCTCATTTCTTTCATTTCCATAAGCATTTCTTCCTTTATAGCCTGCTGGCCCTGTTTAACTTCATTAATTTCTTTCTTCATTGTTTGTTGGCCCTGCTTAATTTCCTCCATGTCTATTACCAACTTCATCAACATTTTCATCATAATCTGTGACTCACTCTCTTCTTTTTCTACAATTTGAGGGTTTTTGAATGAGACAGGACTTTCTTCTACCAATGCCGCCCTGTCACTTTCTTCATTGACTTCCATTTTTGACACAAATTAAATTCGCAATACTAACTTCTTAAAAGAAAATCTAAAATCTAATAGCAAATAAAACGCTATTTACTGTTTTCTATAAATTATTTCAAAACAAAGACAAACTATATTTAACTCCTGAACTAAAATTACTCCGATAGACTTTTCGAAAATACGCTTTTACAGTTGATAAATTATTTCATTAAAAAGAAAGACGAACCCCATTCTACCAAACTGCTTCAAAATACATGCAATAATCACCAAACCCGAACCTCCACCTACTAAATCTTGCCTCTTGCACCTGAAATCTTTCTCAATTGTCTAAACAAAATCTCTCATAAAGTTTTAATATCGGCTCCCATGTTTGGTTGCACCAAAAATTCTTATCCTATATGCCGAATACTCAATCTATTCTGAAACAGATGGCACCACCAGACCACTATTTGTCTGGAGAATTTGTTTACTGTGATCAGAATAGATGATGATGATGGTTTGCGCCAACTAGACCCAGGGAGAAACAAGAGATCTTAAATTGTTTAGACAATTGAGACAAAAGCACAAAGACATACGTCAGCCAAATTAAGTTTAAATATATTTCATAAATTTTATTATGAGAAAATAAATTATTAAATATAAGTTTATGATACGATAGATGGGGGTTAACTCAGGCGTTTACCAGACATACCTAAGGCAAAGCTATGACAGACTGACTGATCTTCTAATAAACAAATTTAAAAGGGAGGAAGCAAATTTCATTCAGCAGAGGATTCACCTAAACATTGGTTTTCACTTTCAGATATTTAAACCATATGCCCCTGAAATAGATCAAAGAACCCAGTGCTGGTGAACTTTCCAAGATCTAAGCATGGTCAGATCTTGGATGTCCTTATATCGGTATGAACTGCACCAATTACTACATTTATAATAACGGTGATTGATCCACCCCAAGAACAATCGAAAAATATCATTGAAATGAAGAAACAATTAAACTGGAGAATCCCAGCCAAACGATTGGTGAAAAATTACTTTAAAATTCATAATTAATGGTCTCAATAAGAGACAAGTAAATGATTAGAAAAACAGGTATGTCTGTCCCAGCACATAACGAAAAGAAAATAAACTTACAAACAAATTCTGAGTACACGTTCTGATAAATTTAAAGCACACGCAATAAATACACAAATGAATCTATCGGAGAGTGCATGGAGTACGAAAATCTTAAAAGTTGTAAACACTTTAGCAGAATGAAAGTATTGCTCACCTGTAATTTAAGAAAGGATAAATTTTATCTTCCTGCTGATGACTTATAAAATTACAAAGAAAACCCAATTCTAATTTCCACCTTTAGAGATCTTAGAACGAAATCTCCACCTGTGAAAATCAGACAATAAAGTTGTCAGCCAAAAGATTTTTGGAGGTTTAGCAAGAGGGCAAACATAGAGTATAAAATTAATTAATTATTAAATACTAAATAATTACAGGTAAGCATTTTAAAAGCATTACTGCCAAAGCATTTATAAAAATCTTACATAAAATAGAAAACTCACTCGTCACTCTCCAATAAACAAAACGAAAAGCAAATTTGAATCTTAAAACTAAGATTCTAAGACACACTATAAAATATTGAAAAACACAGCAAATATTAAATATGAGGCTATATTGATGTTAGAATACATATTTGTGGTTAGATTGAGAGGAGATTTAATGAGAACTAATTTACCCTGGGAAGAATAAAAAACAAAAATAATTACCTTTCAGTAAAAGCAATGTTCACGAAGAGTGCGCACTTTTAATTAAGTTCATTTTCAGGTTCTTTAGGCAGCAAAGTAGATGTAAAGAGGTTCCGTCTTCTTTTAGGTGTTCAAAGGATTACTGGAGCAAACATGGAAGTCAGGGATCTATCTTTTGTGGAATTAGCAAGCCTTTCAGGTGGTGATAACAAGTAAAGAATTTGTCATTTTTGCCAGCGACAGTCTCTAATAACAGCTGATGTCCTTTAATTAAAAAAATTTAACTGTCTGTGCTGCTATAACTTTCACGTAAGAAAACCACTTGTCTATCTCTCAAAAATGGATTAACTGACCATCCAAATTTCCAGGGTTATTTATACGTTGCTCTATTTCCCACGAAACACTTTTCTTGTTGTTCAATTTCTTCGCCTTAGGCAGGGAAAATATTAATCTCCTGCTCAATCTATCTAGGAATTCTACCCAGGGTTTATTGAAATAAAAACAACAACATAAAAATCAAATCTCTGCTATTAAAATTGTTTACAATAATTAAAATAATAGTAACAGGAATGCAATTAGCTAGCCAGCTTGTTTTTAAATCAAATGAATTTAAAAACAGGCGGTATAAGAATTATTGTAAAATAAATCGATAAATATTTAAAAACAAATCCGTTTTACATATAAATGCGTGTGTATTTTGATATACGCATTCTTTTTAAATAATAACGAAAATTTAAACCTTTACGTTTAATGAAAATTAAAAGCTTAATAAATTTCTTTTTTTTTTTTTTTTTGTTTAATAACAACACCATTGAACCGGATTTCAATCAGGTTCAGTATATATATATATATATATATATATATATATATATATATATATATATATATATATATATATATATATATATATATATATATATATATATATATATATATATATATTATATATATATCAGAATGACTAATCATATATTTGACATTTTGCATAAGAATAAATATAGACCGGTTTCAAAACATTTTAACTTACTGAATCATTCAATTGATAATTTAAAAGTATTGATTCTTCAGGAAGGTTTTTCTTCTACAAGGGAGAGGAAACAAAAGGAGAGTTTTTTTATTTTTAAATTCAAGACCTTAGAAGCACATGGATTGAATTTGAACACTGGAACTATTACATCTCTGGGTTACCTGGTCTTCTAAATGATTTCTATATGTGTGTTTTGTATGTGAAAATTTTCTTATATGAGGTTTTTTATGTAAACATTGGTTATATGGATGTTTAATATCTGTGTTTAATTAGTTTATAGATAAATAATTAGTTATTATAAATTATTGTACTTTTCACTAACTATAATTTTTGATTAAAATGTATAAGTATTTTAGTTTTTAATGAATATTAATGTGAGCACAGCTATTATTTGTATGTGAGCATAGTCTAATTTTTTTTATGTATGCACATATGTATATTTTAATTTTTCATTTTTTGTTTTTATATTTATTTTAATTTAAATAGAATTTAAGCTTGATTAGGAGGGAATGTAATTTTTTTTTTTAATTTTGTCATTGATTGGGTAGATATTCTGTGTTAGATTTTGTGACCAATCAGGGGGGTTTTGTTAAATTTTTAATCTTTTACCAAATCTGTAATTATTGATTATCGCCATTTTACTGTGTATTTTTTCTTTCTGATGAAAACCAGTCCTCTGGTTGAAATATAATATTATTTATTGGATTTATAAGTCTTTTTTTGTTTATATATATATATATAATCAGTACTGTAATTCTTTAGACAACGTTATTATTTTTATTAAATATTCATATTCAAATACACCTTTACCCCGCTTAGCAGTTAGCTACTTAGCGATATTTCACAATAGTGATCATCATCAATTTGTACCGACTACTTAAATTTACAGTCGATTATTCACTATAACGATCTGGAAAAAAAAAAGACAGCCATCTTGAATTTTGCATCACTGACGACATCATTGAAGAGGCATTTTAAATTCATTTTACCCAAAACACAAATACATTACTGTAATACATATACAGGTAATGACTTTGCTGTGATTGTATAGCACATAAAATATTTTATTTATAAAACATAATGTTAGTGCTGCATTCAGTATTTTTAATATAGAACGTATAAACTTATATATATATACTGAATCTATAATACTGTATACATATAGAAAAATTAAACTTTATTTAAATATAATGTTCAGTACTTGCATTATTTAAATAAAGTTTAATTTTTTCTAGACATTCAACACTTACATTAGATTATGAAAACAGTGGTTTTAAATCAAAATAAAAACTTTTTTTAAAAAAAAAAAGTTTACAAAGAAAAACAGATTGCATTTAATTAATAATCTTTCTACTCGAATGGGTGGGGGGGGGCACTATTACATTACTAAAAATATACAGTAAGAAAAATAAACCTACCTATGTTATAGGAAATTAGATTTTTTACTTTTAAAATAAGTTGATTTTTTTTTTCTAAAGTTGACTGCTTTACTATATGCATTAAGCATTTTGTTACTGTGGAGTACAGTAATAAGTCTTTATGTTCAATTAAATAATTAATTAAACATTGATTTTTAATTTGAATAATTTCACAAAAATAATAAACATAAATGTACAGTAATATATACTGTAATACAAATTTAATAAAAAGCACTTCAGTTTGGATTTTTTTTTTTTAATTACGATGAAAAACTTCTGCAGAAGAATATAAAAACTTTTGAATTCAAATTTAGATTCACTTTCTCTTTCTTTTTGCTGTTCTGTACTTTTTAAAGTGAAAAATATGCATTTTTTTCTTAGTGATTTAAACTTTTCTTTTTAGATACCATATTTAGTCATCATTGTCATGAAAAAATCCAAGAAAATCTTTGTGCTTGGAAACCAATGTGGATATTTTACGTCAACTGGAACCTACCAATTTTTTTCTCATAGACCTCAATTATAAATATGTATTATGTATATGATATTCTTGCTTAACGATGAGTTTTGGAGGACCAATTGCCATCGCTAAGTGGGGTAAAGTGTATTAGGATTTTATTTATGTATTATATGGATGCTTTATAATATTTTAAAACCCAACCCCAAGCATCATCATTTTTTTAAATATTAAAGTGATAAGTATACAAAAAATAGACATTATACACATAACATGCTGTTATAGGAAATGTTACTTTATACAGTAGACGAATGAATGTTTAGAACATCTTCAAATAATATTAGTAGCATAAATACAGATGGAATCTGAATTCCAATCCTCTAAAAATATATTGTATAAGAAAAAAATATTATTGTTAATATGTCGCTCAGCTATTCTAGAGGTACCACTGGCTAAATTCCTAAAAATATATATGTTTCCCATATTTTCTTTTACCAATATCTGTATTCAGAAAAATAATGGATCAATTCTGCAAAAAGATAATAAATTGATAGTTATATAAACATATAAACAGAGTGATTGACAGATACACTGGTAGATAGATAGATAGATAGATAGATAGATAGATAGATAGATAGATAGATAGATAGATAGATAGATAGATAGATAGATAGATAGATAGATAGATAGATAGATAGATAGATAGATAGATAGATAGATGGATGGATGCATGGATGGATGGATGGATGGATAGACAGACAGACAGACAGACAGACAGACAGATAGATAGATAGATAGATAGATAGATAGATAGATAGATAGATAGATAGATAGATAGATAGATAGATAGATAGATAGATAGATAGATAGATAGATAGATAGATAGATGGATGGATGGATGGATGGATGGATGGATGGATAGATAGACAGACAGACAGACAGACAGACAGACAGATAGATAGATAGATAGATAGATAGATAGATAGATAGATAGATAGATAGATAGATAGATAGATAGATAGATAGATAGATAGATAGATAGATAGATAGATAGATAGATAAATAGACACACTCATGCTTAACTATGCTTTTACATAGAAAATCAAGTAGAAAAACAAGATAAATAACCAAATATGTTAGACATATATTAACATAAATATGTAATTTTAAATCATGATTGTATACTCAAATATTAAATATATTATTCAAAACAAAATATCAGACATGTATGTAGCAAATATATAAATAAAGATACAATACAAATTTCTATTGATATGTTTAATGTTTTGGAATATCAAATTGACTGTATATATATATATTGCATTTTATAAATATTTATAATATATGTTATTTATATATTTCAGAGATTTGGTACTTTTATATGAGTTTACATGCCTCATTTATTTTTTGGTCATTGTTATCAAAATAAGTTATTTTCTCAACATAAGCAGTAGAATATTATGTTTCTATTATTTTTGTATTGTACTATTTTTTGTATTAATAAACTAAATTATTCCTATTATTTATTAAAATAAATGATTTTGTTTTGTTTTTATATCTAAAGTTCATACCTCAATTTAACATTATAGTAAAAATATAAATATGCAAAACACACACACACAAAAAAACATATTTTGGATGTTTATAAATTTTTGAAATTCGTTTGAAAAAAACAAACTTTACACCAACATTGTTTTAGAATAAGGAAAATAATCGTGAATTAGGCCTTTTGCTGAAATAAGCTTTTTTTCATTCTTTCATTGAAGATTCATTAGGATAAACGTACTTATATTTTAATAGTTCAGCAAGCATAGGAAATTCACAAAGATCATTAAATGTTTGAATTTACAATAAATATTTCCTAATATCAGTCACAGCAAAACCCTTGTTTCAGAAATGAACTTATGTATACATACACACTTGTTTATACTTAATAAATTAAACACCAAAATTTGTAACATATGCAAATGGATAATTCTTCCTTTTACTTTATTGGAAAAGATGTAGAAATATGTATATGTGCGCAGAAAAATTTCAACATAAATATGCATTATATTTAATATAATTGTTTAAAGAGCATATGTTTGATATAATAAATATGACAATGACAAGGCAAAACTCTCCATACAGTAGTGCCACTCTGTGCCAATCAAAGTAATCAATGGATGTCAGATGGCTTGTTCATAAAATGGTTATCTAGTGTCTGCATGGAGTCTCTTGCCTTGTTTAATAAAAATTATGTGGTAGTATAAGAAATACTAATCATTTGCTGTTTAAATATAACAATGTGATTATAATAAAAATGTTTGTCTTTCTTACATAATTTCTTTGTGACAAAGTGATAATTACAAAAATAGTTATTGGGGTTTAGTTCTCTTTGTTTATAAAACGTATCGTCTTCATAAAAAATATTATAGTTATTTAAGATAATCATTTGATAAACAGAGAACAATATAAGAATAAAGAAAAAAAGGGTTCTTATTTTTATATTGTGGAATGTTAAAGGAGCATGAATCCCTTTTTATATCAGCATTTACTATATAATAAAATTTAGAAGAGTTATATAATTTAAGTCATTTAATGTGACATGAAACAATAAATGGTGCAATTAAACAACATAGTTTTATTTTGTTAAAAAATGTGAAAATTATTTTTTATAGGATATAACTTCTTAGCAAATGACACAATTACTTACAGTTAAATAGTTTATACTATAATATTATCATAGAATATAAGAGGTTGCTCGATGACTTATTTATTGCTGCTCCAGAAAATGTTGTTGACCAAAGCAAAGCTCGAATACAAGTACACACAGTGTTGAAATGAAACATTGCATAGGAGTATATAAAGCAAGAAGTAATATAGTTAAACATCAACATGCACATAGAAGGATGTACATTTAACTATACACTGGTCATGGAGCTACCAGACATCTGTGGACCAATTCTCACTGATTTATACACACCTATGTTACACAAGTTTGATGGGTTGATATCGTTTCTCTTTAGAAATTACCATTTGTGCAAATTCAAGGCAGATAGAAGGTATAACATGATTAATTATACTAATGATTTCATAAAATGAGAATACAAGTGCAGTATAGTTTATAGTAAGATTATTAATAATATAACAATACACAAAGTTAGAGATAACAAGCCTAGGCTGTTGTTGCCTTATATGCCTTCTCTGCAGAGGGCAATATATATGACTTTCTCTACAGAATTTCATTTGAGCTTTTACAGACCTCTCTCAACTAATAGGCTAATGAACAATAATAAAGACACTATAACTTGTGATCGAACCCTTCTGGCCATGTATACAAAGCTTCCAACTATGGTGAGATAAGAACCTCCATAGCTACTAGGTTGTTGCAGCATAATTATAGGTTTAATAAGTCACATCCTAACTCAGAATGGACTGCAGTTTTTGCACAACATCTAAAAGTATCCAGCCACAAGTTCAAACCCACCTCTGCAAAATTGGTTTGTACTAAAAGGCATGATGTTAAACATAAGCGAACAAAAGCTTACCTCATAGCAGATGTCTCCTTTACCATTAATTGCAAAGAATCATGTTTTGCTATATGTAAAAAATATGCTAATTGTACAGTGGCTATTTAACAGGTACCTACTATTGTTGTTGTTGTGGTTATTATTATTATTATTATTATTATTATTATTATTATTATTATTATTATTATTATTATTATTATTATTATTATTATTATTATTATTATTATTATTATTATTATTATTATTATTATTATTATTATTATTATTATTATTATTATTATTATTATTATTACTACTACTACTACTACTACTACTACTACTACTACTACTACTACTACTACTACTACTACTACTACTACTATTATTATTATTATTATTATTATTATTATTATTATTATTATTATTATTACTAACATTACTATTATTATTGAAATGGTAAATCTGATTCAGATTTGCCATTTCACTGTCTGACCTACCTAATCACTTATTAAGAGGGTTTAATTGAAGCCCACCTACGTAGAGAAATGTATTTTTTTCAATGTTTTTTTTTATTATTATTATTATTCTTAAAACTTTTTTTTTAACACAACTACCCTGAATAAATTACTAAAATTTGTTTTGGATAGTACTAATCATTTTTAATTATACTAACACATTAAGTTATTGTATTTATTAAAAAGAAAAAAAATCAAGTAATATGTTTTGAATTATATATATATATATATATATATATATATATATATATATATATATATATATATATATATATATATATATATATATATATATATATATATATATATATATATATATATATATATATATATATTGTAACCTAGTGTTATTGACACTTGGTTTACTTGGCATTATTTCTGCAGGAAAACAATGCTATTCTTTAAAGAAATAAAAAGATAAAATAACAATAGTAATAATTGATTAATAAAGTATGCTATTCACTCACTTTGGCATGTTTTGGGTGAATAACTAATAGATTTAATAACTCAATGTCATTTTAAAAAGAGAACATGAATAATTTAATTGAGATATTAATAATTAGAGCAAATTAATATGGTATAAAAGCTAAACAGTAATTGATTTTGAATGGGTAGAGGGAGGAGTGGATGAGTGTCTTATCATAAAGCACAATAACTTCTGGTAATTTCTTTTTGTAAAAAAAAAAAAAAAAAAATGTTTAAAGAATTATACATCACTGATTGTTAATTTAATGTATTTATTATTTTTTTTTTATATTGTCAAATTACTTTGTAATCCAGGTAAATAATACTGAAAACTATATGATTGTAATAAGTTTTTTTTTCCTTTCTTTTGTTTATGTTATAATCAAATGATTATTTTTCTGTAAGAGGTCGCTAAAGTAAAAAAAAAAAAAACAACAACAAAACGAAACAACCAATTTCATAATCAAGATCTTTTTTTTTTTAAAAAAAGATAGTCTGCTTTTAGTTTTCCAGGAAGGAACAGTGCTGAAATTTGGTAACTCAATTTTTTCATTTTTATTTTGCAGAAATAAATGTAATCAAAGTAAAATTTTAATAATATAATGTGTGGCTAAATTTTTTGGTAAGATATCCTGATTTTCTTTGCCATCTACCTATTTAAAGACCTTTTATACTTAAAAATTTATTGTCTCACGCTAAAGTTAAAAATGATAAAATTAACTAAGGGAATCACGAAAAGTGTTATTATGTCTAAATTAAGGAAGATAAATGATTTCCAAGTGAGAAATAATTATTTATTAACTTTATATCATTTATTGATATTTTCTTGGTATAGAAAGAAAAAAAAATAATTGAAAGAAATATTTTGAAACCAAGGAAAATCAACTAGAAACATTTTCACGCTCTTTCTCAATATTGTCTGCCTTTACAAGTAATGTAGTTACATACGTTAAAATATGTTTTATTCACCAAGAATTGTCTGGAAATAATAATAATAATGATAAATAAGATTAAATTATGCACCTGTATATTTAAATATATATATATATATATATATATATATATATATATATATATATATATATAATAATATATATTTTTTTATATATATATATATATAAACTTTCTCAGAGTAAATATAGGAAAAGTTATATAGGGGTATTCTTACGGAGAAGTTACCGTTAAAAAAAATTTATAATTCCTAAAGTATGAACAAAACCAAATATCTTAGTGACTTAATGATAAAAATAAATGATATATTATATTATACATCAGTTGGAATTATTAAAACTTCCTGTACACGTAAATTGACTGCAGTTATTATCATAATAATCTCTCGGAAAATTGCGCATTTTCATCCATAAGTAAGCTAGCTACTAAGTATATGTATCGTCAATAAAAAAAAATATTGTGTATGTTTATCGTCTATAGTCAAATATTCGTCTATGTTAGAAGTCTATTTTTTTTTCTTGGATCCCAAAATTGTAGTAGTTTAATTCAAGTAAGAATTAATCTTCAATTCTTCTATATGTTTCTTTACCTAATTTATTAAACGCACAAAATAAGAGAAAACTTTTATTTAAAGGAAATAATACCATGCGTTTATTGTTTTTAAACTTGCTTCGTGAAATACGACTGGACAAAGCTCTTCACCTGGACCAATTGCTCAACAGAAAAACATTTTCTAATGAGAGAGTATGCACTTGTTAATTAATGATTGTTTAAAACTAAGTTATAAATGTTATGTATTTTTTTTTGTTATATCACATAGGTTAAAGTCTGTATGGTCAAGGAATATTTAATAGCCTTGTAATGACAAAGGTATGTTTTAATATAATTATTATATGTTAAGTTGATATTTAACACGAAAGAAAAAAAAATCTATAAAATATGTTTTAATTATTACATACAATTGTAGGTAGAAATTTTGTATGTTAGATACATAAAAAAAAATATTTAGATATTTAAGGGGTAAAATAAATATTGAAAATTATCAGAAGTAACTAAAAAAAAAAAAAAAAAAATGCTATAACAAAATATTTCTTGTTAAAGTTTTGAAATGAATTTATACTGTATTAATTGAGGAATTATTCCTAATTATTCTTAAATAACACATCCACTTTATTTAGTTTAAGATAGTATGCTACCAACTATTTTTGAATGTTCCTTTATTAAAATTAAAATTATTATACTTTTATTCTATGATGTCCATTGATTTCAGATGTTGATCAAAGTATACACGGTAACATAAGTTTATTATAATCAGTGTATTTACTTATCCTGCCCAGATATAGCATTGGTATATGCTTAATATTCACATAGGTAATAATTATAATGTATTTATTTTGTGGGATAAAAAATGATCTCCTCAAAAGCTTTGTTTTCCATGAGAGGAAGATTTTAAATATAATGTTCGGGTATGTTTATAGCCCAAGTGATCGATTTTCATAGATAGGATGATCAAGAATTTATCTAGCATTTAGTATGCTTCATTCGTTTAAATCCTAGGAGAGGATTGTATTTGGTGTGTGTTCGTTGTATGCCCAAGTAAGAGGCAAGAAACCACCAAAATATTTTAATGTAGTAGATTACTCTACAGACTTTCGTGGTTATTCCATATTCCTCATGTGAAAATAAAGATAGCTCCACCATGGAAGGTGTTGATTATTGTGCTTAATTTTGAAAGTTTGGGCAAGATAAAGGTTATATTGGAGGTGTTAGTTCCTCAAGATCCACTTTAGTATAAATAGTGCATTAGTAACTAGGATCAATATCTGTATTGTGCTGCTAAATATTGCTAGTATTTGACAAGTAAATCAATGGAGAAAGTAATTAAAATTGCATAATTTAAAACGCTTATTTACTGAAGGAATATTCAAATGCAATATTTAATTCTGGTTAGTAATTAAATAATACTCATATTTAAAATTATACGTATGAATAAAATTTGTATCATAACTTAAGTTAGCATTAAGTTAAATGTAAGATGGTAAGTGTAACTTCTGATAACTGGCCTATAATTAGAATAGGTTATCCCATTAAAGACCATAAATAAAGTAAATGTATTAGAAATAAATTTAATATTTTGCATATTGCATATGATTGGATTAATCATTTAAAAAAAAAATAGTTAGTCAATAATTTTGAATAAAAGCTTCTACAAGGTTACCAAAATTTAATAAACAATGTATTGGTAATGAAATGTAATTTTAGTTAATCAATCCATATGATTGCATACAGGAGAAGTAGTAACCTCTAGTCCATAACCAAAAGAGTATACAGATTAATGTCAGTTATATTTTATATTTTTGTATTACTATGGGATTATTGAATAAATGTTCATATATATATATATATATATTTTTTGTGATAATAATAAATTATAGTCTTGTTAAAATTTGTTGTAGATTCATTTTTTTTTTGTTTTTATATGCTAAATATAAGTGTTTGCACAATATTTGCAAAACCTTTTCTTGAGTCCGAAATCATTCCAAATTCTTAAAAACTTAATATAAAAAATAAATAAAGTTAAGCAGATCGGAATATGTCATTATATTTTAGTTTAATGATAATTATTTATGGAGTTGAAAACTTAAGACTAAACATTCACCTTTGTGTAAAAAAAAAAAAAAGAAAAAAATGAATTTATTCCCAAACCATTAACTTTGGTTGCACATTATTCCATTCCCATTTAGTTAAATTGTCTAAGTAATAAATCTTAGTTAAATTATTGTGTTGTCATGGATGATGGAAGGACACAAAAAGCACCCTTGTCTTTTTATTATTCTGACTGAGATTCTGAAAAAAAAAAAGGGGGGGGGGCTGTGTTATTCAAAATTATACGTCATTATTGAATAGAATTATCATCTCTTTAAATAATATAGCAGTGGATATGAGAGATGAAGACACAGTGAATTTAAGTAAAATAAATGTTTCCTATAGCCGACCAGAATGCCAGTCGTATGCGACAACACAATACTGCCGAGCATTTCCTTACATGAAACAAAGAACCCTGAGATTAATATTATTATAATTATTCTTTAAATTAATAATTGATTAATTATTGTTGTTATTACAATCGTGGCATGGCTTAAGAGAATTGAATGTACAATTGTATTATATGAAAAATATTTTAGATCATATTGGAAAATTAATGGATATGTTGCTTTATTTTGGTTGCCTTAACACCAACCTGAAAAATTAGTGTCAAAATTGCAAATAAATAAATAAACTAATAAATAAAAATACAGCTCGAAAATTTCTAACCAGGTATTTCTAACTAAAAGAGTTAGAAAGTGCAAATAAACTAAAATAAATAAATAAAAATATTGGGTTAGAATATATATATATATATATATATTATATATATATATATATATATATATATATATATATATATATATATATATATATTTTATGTCTGATTTTTTACTTTAAGAATCCAAGATGGCCTTTTTTATGAAAGATTTGTACCTGGTTAGGAAGTTTAAAATAAATGTTAAATTAAAACACTTAGAAATTTCTATTAATTAATTGAGAATCTACATTTTTAGATAATGTAAAAAACTAACATAAAACTATACTGTAATCTACTGATCCTTATCAAGGTATAAACTTTCTTAAAATAGAAACAAACTATTATTTCTTACTGTGTTATAGAAGAGCTGAAGACAAATCACCTCAGGAAGCACATAGTTTGAATACAAATGCTAAGGTATAAATGTGGCCTTTTTTTGAAAAAAAAAAGACAAGCAGAAAGAAAGTTTCAGAATATTTCCATACCAGTTAAAATGTTCAGTGAGTAGTTAAGGAAAATAACCGCCTGTTCTGAGACCTAAAATCTCCTATTATGCTGCTGCCAGAACCTGCCTTCAAATGCCACTGACCAACAATGTTTACCCACATAACTCATCCCGGGGAACACCAAGGTAGTCAGTCAGATTTTAAACCCTAAATTCATTACCACTAGTATTGTAACTTAAGTTTAAATGTATGTAATTAAGTTTGTTGGAAATATTTTAACTGACTTTTTAACTCTTTTTCTTTTTAAATTATTTATAATGTTTTTTTTTTAATAACTCAAGATCACAACAATTTTAATATTTTTGTTTATAGAATATGAAAATATTTATTTGTTTTTATATTAATCTTAGTATGAGATTTCATGCTTTGATTTTTTTTTTTTATTTTGACAAACTTCACTCATAGGGATACAGAGAAGGTAGTTTGCTAAAAGAGAAAAATATGTTCACAAGGGGAAAGGGAGTCTTTAGCAATAAATGAATTAATTTTTTAAAAAAAATAATTTGATCTATTTTTTTTTTTTCACATGTAAAATTATATTGAATATATGTATATCAAAATATGCTTACCATAATCTTTTAAATAGTTTTGTTGTAGATTTCTCAGGATGGGATTCTATAATTTTAGATTTATTTAAATTAAAACAAAAATAAAAATGCTATATATTTTTGACCTACTAACAGCACCACTGGAAAAGTGTCAGTTAATTATCTTGCCTTTTTTTTTAAAGTTAGGAAAGTGGGAAGGGGGGATTTTTTCGAGAAATAATTTACTTTATT
Organism: Epiperipatus broadwayi; assembly: GCA_028023455.1. Classification (NCBI taxonomy): domain Eukaryota; kingdom Metazoa; phylum Onychophora; class Udeonychophora; order Euonychophora; family Peripatidae; genus Epiperipatus; species Epiperipatus broadwayi. The sequence goes on along the minus strand of JAQFVV010000046.1, from coordinate 4,257,863 downwards.
CTATATGTTTGGTTTTTGTTGGTTAAATGTTTACATAAAGTAATTGCTTGTGCAGGATGATCTTTATGTGTTATTAGATCATTTAAGGCTCTTTAATTATAGTTATTTTTTTATTTGGTAATTATAATATCTTGTGTTAATAAGGAATGCTTGGAGTATTTTGGACCAATCTAAAATGGTCACATTTGTGTTAGGAGTTGATTCCTTGTTACGCATACATCTGTGGGCCAGAGAGTGTGGTTGAGATAAGGTCAGTTAGTCAGCATGATATCCATATAGGAGGACATGGGTGATCTCCATAATTCCTATTTCCATTCGGTATTTGTTCGCAACATAACTGATGTACCAAATTCTGTTTTTCTTCATTGGAGTAGGCATGTGAGTGTCTGTGAACCTGCTTGTATGATCCTGCATGTGCTTTTTTTTCTCTCATTTCATAATCACATGTTTATTAACCTGACAGTGTTTTGTTTTTCTTTTGCTTATCTAATACATAAGCCATAGGAAAATGATTCTACTTCAGAATCATCAGCCTGAGTAACCAATACTTTAGCTTTATTCATGATTAGTTAAAATCTTTTAATTTAGCTAACTCACATTATTGTTCTATAAGAAATGATTTTAGTTGAAAGTCCAACTAATGTGACTTGTTTGCTTGATAATTAACACATCTACTTTTTTATATATTAGCTTACAGTTTTAATCAATGTGAGGCTATGTTCATGCTATTCCAGCAAGGTAAACTAATGTAATTAAATGTTATTGTTTTGGGATTTAAATTATTATTTGTAAAGAAAAGTAAAATAAATCTTTTTTTTTTTTTTGCACCATTGGAGTAAGATGACAAATCATTTTTTTTTATTATAATTGTTTTTTTTTATATCCGTTGATATCAAATGTTTTAAATCTTTTTAAAATAAGAAATACAATGTTTCCTCTTTATATATAATCAGTTGGTCAATTGTTTAGACTTGCTGATGTATTATTACCTTGTTCTTACAATCCATGGTCATTTAATTCTAAAATCTTTTTTTTTCTAAAAATAAATGTAATCAAAAATAAAATTCTGCAAACTAAATAAATGAAATGTTAACCACTAATGTGAATCTGTTATGCAGGATGTGGTCGCTGATAAACAAACTATTTAATTATAAAATTAATGTATTTTTTTTTTTTTTTATAACTTGAGGTAAATGTAAATATAAAATAATTAATGAGTTTAAAATATATATAACTAAAACAAAACTTCTGGTGTTCTTCAAATCTTTTCATTTACTTCTTTTTTAAGTAATCTTTGATTTTAAGTATATATATATATATAAATCAATCACCCAAGTTCTCATGAAATTATAATAAAAAATGAATCTCATGCTTGACGGTTCGGCTCCAAGCATGTTGAAAGTAAAGGAATTCGATGTTATCGTCAAGAAAGATTATTGATTAGATATTAGACCTGGGGATATAGGTAAATAGGGCAGAATCCACGAAGTACCTGACTTATATATCTTGTACATGGTCTGATTTATACACACCTATTTTGTTGTTGTTGTTGTTGTTGTTATTATTATTATTATTATTATTATTATTATTATTATTATTATTATTATTATTATTATTATTATTATTATTATTATTATTATTATTATTATTATTATTATTATTATTATTATTATTATTATTATTATTATTATTATTTATTTATTTATTTATTTATTAATTTATTTATTTATTTTCAAGGTACTTTATTAAACTTTCAACATAGCATTACATTGAATCATAACATGTACACTAATATTTTACATATTTATGATTATTTATCTATGTTAATGCCAATAGAAACATTATTGAGTTACAAATGATCATAGATTAGTTATATTGATAATTTTGTATGTTTATATAATTTGGTTATTTAGCACCAATAAAAAATAACAAACAAAAACAGACACACAATGATTATGTTACATAGATGATACATATTATAATGTTAATTGTTATATGTTTAACATAAGTCAAATGTGAATGTAATATGTAAAAATCTATTGCAATGGGAAAAAAATTATACATACAGTATAATTATATCAAACATTCTAAATATTTTTGCTCTTTTATCATTCAGAGCTAAGTGTATCATGCTGAGACTCACATATGGTCATAAAAGAAACTAAGTGGCCTGAAATGTTCTAACATGGAATATCTTCCTATCTCTTGCTTTGATTGTTTCTAATTCATTCCAGTATGTATTAGGATACCTTATAGGATTATTATTATAAATAAAGATGCACCTAGTGCACCATCATACATATAGAATACAAGTGAATGTTCTAATATTGGCATAAATGCCTAAAGTGAAGATAATAAAATAGATTGTACATTAAGGTTGGATTATTGAAAAACCCAGGAATGCATATCTTATATTATTAAAACATGGACATTCAAAAAAAATATGAATGTTTGTTTCTACATATACAGGACACATATTATATCAATCATCTACATACAGTCTGGAAAAAGTCAAGGTAGGCAGAAACTCGAGGTTTACTTTACTAAGAAAACAACAGTGTTTTGGCTTTAACATCCATAATTTAAATTTCAAAATAAAAAAGCTTGTTATTAAGTTTGAGGATAGATGAATTTACCACATCATCAAAAGAAATATGCAACATTGAGTAGACCTTCCAATATTTAAAATTTAATCATAGGTAAGAAAAAAATTAGTAATGGATGTGATTGTTGATATGAGATGTTTCCAGTATCCATTACCTTGGGGGTTTATCTGTTGATATAATTTTCATGGTTATTTTCAGCTGTAAAAATATCCCTGAGTTGTTGTTGTTGTTGTTGTTGTTGTTGTTGTTGTTGTTGTTATTATTATTATTATTATTATTATTATTATTATTATTATTATTATTATTATTATTATTATTATTATTATTATTATTATTATTATTATTATTATTATTATTATTATTATTATTATTATTATTATTATTATTATTATTATTATTATTTTTCAAAGGATAAACTTTATTAGTATTCTAAAAGGTTATACAAGTTACATTTGACAACATAGTTTTTATATGTAAATTGGTTGACAAAACTCCCTATGTACAATGATTTGATCAGTGATTGTATGCGGTATCAAACTAGAAGTATTTAAGAAAAAAAACAATTCAACAAAGTCAATGATGATCACTCAATCATATGATTATATACAATTAGATATACTTCAATTAAACTAAAGCAGGAATGTGTCTAATTTGTGTCAGTTGACTTCAGACCTGGCACAAGGGTCCATGTTAGATATGGTTTTTCTGTTAGTGATTTTATATAAGTTCTTGTATATTCCAGCTGTCAATGTACTTAGTATGATCTGTAATCTTCATGTCTTTTTCATGTATGGTTTGCAGTTTATTTCTGAACATGTTTGATGTCTTATGGGGATATAATTGTATAGTAAATTACACCTTGTACACCATAAGGTATAGAGTATAAATGTGCAGATTATTATTATCATTATTATTATTATTATTATTATTATTATTATTATTATTATTATTATTATTATTATTATTATTATTATTATTATTATTATTATTATTATTATCATCATCATCATCATCATCATCATCATCATCATCATTATTATTATTATTATTATTATTATTATTATTATTATTATTATTATTATTATTATTATTATTATTATTATTATTATTATTATTATTATTATTATTATTATTATTATTATTATTATTATATTTCAAAGAAAAGAACTTTATTGAAGTCCATTTGGGTTACATTTGCTATAAAACACTCTGTATACATATGTTTACATTGCTAGTGAATAGAGAAAGTTTAAGTTTGTATCTGTGATAAACAAAAAAAATAAACTAAATTAGGAGGGAAAGATATTTAAACATTTTTAAAGGGGGGGGGTGCAAATACATATGTATACATTACATTTGTGCATATTGTTTGCTGTAATCAGAGTTCTCAAAAGTCTTGTGTTATCATTGTTCAATTTGAAAACCTCAACTTGTATGTCTATTGCAGTGTTGGATTTAGATTGCTTTCCAGTGTTTGAGTCCTGATTTTGTTGTTACTGCCCTCTATATTAATAGTATGCATGGAAAGACATTCTCTGTATTTTCATATGTATTTGTAGATACATGCATGTCACAACTTTTTTTAAAAAAAATATTGGTTAATGGCACATAGTATTGGTTATAAGGAACCATCGTAGAGGTTTGATTGTTGTGTTAACAGTGAACAGTTTGCTTCGTAAATGTCTGGATGTACAATGTTATTGTCTCTAGCTTGTACTTTTGGCAATTACCTAAGGTGAATGTGCATCTCAGCACCAGTATGCATAAAGCACAAAAATGGCTGCATGGACTAATGGGATAGCACCTTTATAATATAAATTGATTATTATTTGAAGGGTTGTGTTCGATTCTCTATATACTTCTGTCATAATAAAACAAATTTTCTCTAGTGCTTTCAAAAATAGAAAAAATATTACTGTTTTTCTTCAGATATGTGACATAGGGGACAAATAGAATATATGTTAGTGTATAGTCTCTGTTATCTCAGAAAATATGTTGTGGGTAGTGTATGTAGGATTAGTCTAAGCAAAAAATCAAAATACTTTGGCTCCAGAGACCATTTTTGAAACTTACAGAGTAATTGTAGATGGTTGATTTTAAGCATTGTCACATTGTTAGATTGGTGTCATGGCTTGGATTTCGATGGATTAATGAATAAATTTGCCATTATGAATGCTTGTATATTTTTCTGAAGAGATTTCTGTGTTGATGTGGTTTTCATATAATTTATCATTGATTATAGTTGTCAAAGGTGGGGGGTGGCCTATCTGTTGGTGTTATTTGTAGTAGGCATTCAAACATTGAAAAGTGTTTGGCTGTGGATGGTATTACGTTTGTGGCCTTCTGCAGATGAAAAATATAAATACTATGAAGTCCTAATCCATTGTGAATGGGTGGTATGATAAGTTGTTTTGCACATATTGACACAGTCTTTCTTTGCTACAAGAGCTTCTTACTTAGAGAAGAGATTTTGTTTATAAAACCTTTAGAAAATGTGACAATGCATAAGTAATAGGTGATTTTTGATGTGGCTAGCTAGTTAAAAAGCTGAATCTTGGAGTATATTGAAAGATATGCCTTTGATAGTGAAGTAGTAATTCGCTCTGTATCTTCTTTGAGTTTGTTTGGGATCTTGACCCTCACTGTGCTGTGATTCATATAAAAGGAAAATTCCAGGAAAGTAGATGGCTTTCTTCTATATATGCCTGTGTACTGCTTTGTATTAGAAAGAGACCAAACTGCAGTCTTATTTAGATTGAACCTGAGTTTGTGTTTAGTTGCGAATTCTTATAGTATTGTATGCAAGGACAGTAAGTGTTTTTTTTTATATGGGAGATAGACAGTTATGTCATCCATATAAGTGGTACATGTTACCTCCTAAGATGTGTTTGTTATTTGTTTGCCAATGAATGTTTGCTGGATTTTTACTAATAGAAGGTTGATGTAGAAAGTGAAAAGTAAGTGTTCAGGATGGATCCTTGTTAGATTGATTGTATTGGAATAAAAGATTTAGAATTTTTGCCATTGAGTGTAATATGTATATCCCTATTTAACAGCAAGTTGGTTATAACATATAACAGAGTACAAGGTATTGTGGTGGCAGCCAACATTTTAATTAATATCTCAATTGCCACAGAATGAAAAACTGACTCAATGTTTATTAGAACTGCAACTGGGTTGTATTTTTTCCAGCCTCACAGTGAACCCAATATAGCATTGAAAAGAAGTGCTGACTGACCTGTAGATGATTGTTTTTTTGAAAATGAATATATTGAATTTAAAGTGATTTGTTATGGTTCAACATTTTCTTTAATGACTTTCTCAATGATCTTGATGGCTATTGGGCCCAATTAAAAGTGTTTATTGGAACTGGTTTCTTATTAAATAGTACTATATTGTATATTTTTGTGATAGTTTGCAAGATTACATAAGAGTTGAGCAGTGTATGGCTAAGGTGCTCATACACAAATTTTGTTATGCCATGAGTGCCTGGATGACATGCATTGGGTAGAGTGGCAACCTTCAAAGCAAATTCATTAGTGGCAAATGGTGTATGTGTTTCAGGAGATCAAAAATAATTAGAGGGTGGATTGAAAAGTTGATTTGCCTAAAACTTCTGTTTTAAATGCTTGTAAGTAGGTTTAATCATGTTATGTGCAGTATGTATAGTTGTTCCAATTTGACATGTCATAGACACTCTAATGGTGGAGGGAAAACCCATGGCCTGTCTGATGTAGCCTCTAGTTTATGTATGTTGTTGTCTGAGACATATTTTGCTTTTTTTGATGGCTAGATAATCTTTAAGTGCTACACATGTGTTGTTATATCCATAGGTGAGCTTATATATGATGACAATATGTATTTTGAGTGAGTTTAGACATTGTTATGCTCTTATGTACTTCATCTGCCAGAGCTAATAGACTGGTTGGTGGAGGTATGTTTTTGGGGACATGGTCAATATTGAACAAAATTATATTTAGGTATGCCTGATATTTCTGCACAGTATGTACTTGTAGTCCTTCAAGTTTATGGAGCATAATATATGTTTCAGAAAAAAGGGATTCCCGAGTGGATGCTGGTATGGAAATTCTCATTGTTTTTTTCCAAGTGGTAGTGTAGTTGGCTGAATTTAAGTTAGATCATGTGTTGCAGTTTGAACAGAGTGATCTGAAAATGGGAATGGATAGAGCTTGAGACTGAAGTAATAATGCATCATCGACAAATAGAAGCAAATGTCAATTAAAGAAGTGTGTCGGTTATTATGGAATGTTACTGTGTTTGGTCGTAGAAAGCCCTCAACACTCATGAGTGGCATTGCAATTTGATGCAGGCATTTTGAGATGAAGTCTGTGTACTTCATGTTAAAATATGTGATGATCATAGTTGGGTAAGGAGTTCATGCTAGCAACGAGTTCATGGTGGGTATGATGTTTGATATGCATTGTTTCCTGGTGGGATGTAGGTAAAAACTATGTTGAGAGTGATTTTATGGTAATGAAATATTACAATCAACAAGTTTGCATCGATATACATGATTCTGAATAATGTGGATGAGCAGATTGGGGTTATGAGTAGGCCAGTTTCACATGGTGTTGATAACATGTCCCTGGAGCATGCAAAAAGCTTTCAGTGTGAAGATGCACTGTTGGATCAATCTGTGATCTGCTATATATTTATTTTGGTTTCCAGAAGTCCTCATATATATGTCTTGGTCCATTCTGTAAGTTGATGTAGTTTGTTTGCTAAGTTTAAACTCTGCATATTAAAAGCTGTTATTTTAACCTTCATTATATTTGTATTTTGGGGTTGTTAACATTTCAAAATATGTTAGTGGCTGGTTTTCATTGTATGAGGTGTACATCATTGGAGTTTCTTTGATTAGTTAGATAGGAGTGATATCTATTGATGACCAGTCATCCATTTTAATTTTGGTTATTGATGATGCAGTGAAGACTCTTCTGTTTTTGTTTTTTGTTTTTTCTTCATTTTGGACGAACTGACCCTTTTTTATATTGTACTTACTTCAACTTGTGGAAGGCATATCATGATTGCTTCCATGATATATAGTAATGTGTTATTTTTAATTGTGTGTGTGCTATTTGTTCTATTGGTTCTTTGTGTTTTACTCTAAGTGCTTTGTGATATTTCAGATGGGTTGACATTTGCATCATTCATGCATTCTCTGTTTTGACAGTTCATTCATTCATTCTACGGTTTGACAGTTACTTGTGTTATTTTGAGTTGCTCTTGTGACAATTGGATTTGAGTACTGCATTCTGTTTGGTTCATTTATACTGTTGTTTTGGTTTTTTCTACTATGATCTAAGAAAGGTAGTAATAGCAGTTCTTCAGATGAAGAAGTTGTTTGCATCTGGTTATTCATATCTGAATTTATCTTGACTATGTGTGTGTGTCCTATAACTTCAGTTTGTGTGCGTTTGAGATGATTATTTGTCTGTAGTGATTGTAGACTCTCTCTGTTATCAAATTGTTTTTACAGATGGTCATTGTTTAGTTCATCTCCATTTTTGTTTATTTTTAATTTGAATTTTGATTAATGAGAGTGAGTGAGAGTGTTTCCTCAGATAGAGAAGTTGTTTGCAAATTGTTGTAAATATCTGAAATTATGCTATAATTATACATATGGATGCTGTTTTCTTTATGTGTATAGTTCATCACTTCATTTGTTTTTGTGAATGTGGATACTTTTTGTTGTCACATTGTGTTGCCAAGTGTCCTCATTACCCACAAGTGTAAGAATATTGTTTGGATATATTTCTGGATGCAATCTTAGTTTAAAATCAAAGCTATTTCTGTTTACTAGCACTGATTTATTTTTCAGATAAATTGGGTTGAATTTTATGACTGTGCCAAATGGCTGCATCATTTTTCTGAAAAAGTTTGTCATATACAAGGCATGTATTCTTGAGTATGTCAATAATCTGGATATGTTGATCTGGATCTACTGCAATGAGTGTGTAGTTGCCTAAAGTTTTAATGGTGGTTTGAAACCAGGTTTTTTGGCTTTCTTGATAAAATTCGAGGATTAAATATCGTGAATTATAATGATCAGCAATTCTTAGTATGCAATTCCAAATTCCGTGTAGTGCATATTTAGCTGATAATATTACTGAATGAGGAGAACAAATCTTTTGAATCATGTATGAAGACCACATGGGACTATATTATTAAACGTTCACATATTACTACCAAATCATCGTTATTCTACTGAGCGGTAGGATGGGGATTGATTTTCGTGTTTGTATATCTAACTGCAAAATATGATTAGTATTTATTTTTTGGAATAGATGGAAAACTATTTTTTTTTTCTGAAAGTGCAACTGGATTGTGTTTTTTGTTTTGTTGTAAATCTTTTTTTTTTTTTTCCAAAGAAAAATTGTTTTCTTGTAAATTACTTTTCGCTATGTTGGCATAAGTTTTTGCTTCATCTGTAATTTGCATAGACTTGGATAGTATATTGGAACCGTTCTGCTGGTCACACGACACGGGGGGGGGGTCGTCATGGAAATGTTTTTTTTTTTTTTATGTTGAGCAACAAATATTATTTAAAAAAAAAAAACTTCATAAAAATATATATTTTGTTAAAACACAAATTAATTTGGATTGACCAATATTTGCAATTCATATATATATATATATATATATATATATATATATATATATATATATATATATATATATATATATATATATATATATATATATATATATATAAATGCAAAACCATAAAACAATACAATACTAGATTAAATCCAAAATTTTACCAAAATGTTTACACAACCATGGTTTCATCTACTACAAATAGACCTTCTCAAGTAAAAACAAACTAAAGAAATAACAAATATATACACACAAAACAAACATTTCCATAATCCATTTCAAACTCCACCTTCCCTTAATATCAAAAGGTATCTTCATGAGATTGATAGTCTCAGAATCAAGAAGACTTATTATCAAAGTCTTCTTTATTCTTCTTTTTAACTTATTATTTTCATAAAAAATAACCGAAGCATTGTTAAACAATATTCTATGACCTGTATTCAGTTCATGAATATATAAAGCTGAGTTAAGATACCTATGTTTAACTCTACTTATATGAGCTTTAATCCTATCATGAATTGAATACAGGTCATAGAATACTGTTTAACAATGCTTCGGTTATTTTTTATGAAAAGAATGAGTTAAAAAAAGAATAAAGGAGACTTTGATGATAAATCTTCTTGATTCTGAGGCTATCAATCTTATGAAGACTTATTTTGATATTAAGGGAAGATGGAGTTTGAAATGAATTATGGGAAGGTTTGCTCTGTGTGTATATATTTGTTATTTCTTTAGATTGATTTTCACTTGAAAAGGTCTATTTGTAGTAGATGAAACCGTGATTGTGTAAACATTTTGGTAAAATTTTGGATTTAATCTAGTATTGTATTGTTTTATGGTTTTGCATTTTTAAAATTTTTGCTAGTATAGTGTTAGGCAGGTTTGATATATATATATATATATATATATATATATATATATATATATATATATATATATATATTGAACCATGTTTGAATATGTGCATTCAAAATACCGGCCTCTTAGGCAGAGAAGAACATACTCAGAGAGTATGTATGCCCAAACGATAGCTATAAAATATATAACTAGCATTACATTTCCAGGACATAACTTCTTCTCAGCTTTTGAGTTCAACAGCAAGTTCAAAGCACCTTTTTTTGTTTGTGTATAAACATGGGCACCAGCTATTTATTCAAGGATGAATAAATAACGCACTTTGAGCAATGGCCACTAACTCAACACCTAAATCCATGACTAGCTCAGCTGTTTGTAATCACTAATAGATTATACTTAATTAGTGGTTAAAAGACTTGATAAAAGGGAATTGATAAAAAGAATTGACCGACAAATAAAGTTTAATTTTAAGATAATTTATTAACTAACATTTATTTACTAAATTTAAACATTTTATAATTCTAATAAAACACACGCATAATTTAAATTAACATTTCTAAATAGTTTAAATATTCCTATAGATTTAATAACAGAACACTCTAATTTAACTAATAAACATTGATATAATGATCACGAACATATTAACTCATGTACACACATAATAATAATAAAGTATTACATAGCATTTGAAATTTAATCACAGTTCATTTATGTATGATATAAAGTTCATATAATTAGACTTTTGAAAGATTCATATGAATTAATGCAATGCAATGGCTATTACAGTATAAACGAAATAAGCAAATGTTTTACCTAGGCCTTTGAATGTAGACATAGAATTTTGTTCTCTTTGGTGGCTGCTTTCAGTGAGAATATTTCCATTGTGAATGTTTCCATTATGAATGCTTCCAGCTGGCTGGGAATTTTCCTTGATGAATTTCACGATTATTACTATTGAAGACAATTAAATACTGCCGGAGATTTTCTAAGTTGTTACGTTGACATTATTTCACGGGCAGATCTTGCAGTTTTCATCAGATCTTTTAGGCTGTGGAGAGGCGTGAATACCCAAAATCTTCTCAGCACTGCATTTTGTTTCTGGATATAATTAACTCAAATGATTCAATTCACTTGTGAACTGCACTACTCAATTATACTGTCCGATAAAAAAAAGTCTATTTATACCTGCGCCTTGTTGTCTTTCTGATATCTGCAGCAAAGATCTGTTGTCAAATTCCAATGATAATCATTTGATAAACATGTTGTTTTATTTTATTAATAACCATTGCCGTGTTTTTAAGGATAATCTTCTTTTATTTCGCATACATTTTATTTATTTACAAATCGCACATATATACGCACATATATTTTTAATACAATTTACTATTTAGTTTTAACATTATTTTTTTCTTTAATTAAACTTGAATGAAAAGAGATTTGTACGTTTTAACTTTTTAAATTATATTTTTACGAATACTAATAAAAACTCTTTACTTCCTTTTATAACCCTTAGTTTCATTTCTCAAACCAAGACTCCCCCTCCCCCCTTTTGATTAATTAATTGTAGCTTTTTTTATTTCAAAAACTAACGCTAGAAAACTATTTAATTCTTATCTTTTTTCTAAAACAAACTGCAATAAACTCTTCAATGTTTAATTTTATGTTTTCTTTTATGAACGATTATTTTAATAATATAATTTTAGATAAAATTATATGTGCCTATATCAATATAGGTACATTACACCGCCCCTCCTTTTTGAGAGTAAAATGTGTCATTTTTGACCATTTTATCTCTGTCAACATTAAATCTTAATTTTTTATTTTTTTATTTTATTGACATGTTATTTATTTGTTTAATTTGATCACTTTAATCAAACCCTTTATTTTATTTATTTATCTAATCCTATAATTGTTACTCTTAAATCAATCATTTTATCTACTTATTTAACTTCATTTTATTGATTTTTAACTGTTTATTTACAAGCATTTCTTCTTACGTAATATGTGCATGGGGAAAAAATATTTTATTCAATAACGCCTCCTTGTTATTATTATTATTCCTAAATTTCATTTAGTATTATTACTGCCTGTCCGGTGGTTGATTTTCTCTTTTCACTAACCTCAATGACCAGGCATTATATGTTCCTTTTTCCTCTATTCCCTGTGCTATCACAAACGCGTTATTACCATATTGCCATTTAATGATATAAGGGCCGTCGTATATTGGCTGGAATTTCTTGTATATATGTTTTTTAGGATGACTCACCAGATGAACTCTCACCATGACCTCATCTACCCTCCTGAATATAGCCTTAGGTCTTCCCTGCCTCTGCTGCCATAGCCTGCCCATTTTTCTTAACCGTTTGAGCACTTGCTTAGCATCTCTTCTCTGGTTGATTGGATTTATCCCCACTGGCAATTTAGTCTCAAACAGATACGGAATATTTCTTCCAAAATGTAGCCATGCAGGTTTAAATCCTGTAGACTCATTTCTTGACCAGTTTATCATGTTGGTTATTTGTGATGTTTCTTTCACCCATTTGCAATGATCATCCTGTATATAAACCCGAAATAGATGCCCCAACTACCTCATAACCCATTCATACGAGATAGACTGAGGGTTACGAATCAACATAAGTATATGTCTTATCCCACATCTGTCCATCCATTTCTTCCATTCACTAGATATAAAGGGTGTTCCATGATCCGACAAAATTCTGTCTGGAATTCCTACAGTTTTAAAGTATTGTTGCTCCAAAACTTGAATAGTCTGTCTTGCGTTCACTTGGGCTACTGGATATGCCGCTACCAGCTTCGAAAACACATCATATGTTACCATGAGATACTTCATTTTATTGAATGGAGGCAGAGGTCCGTAGAAGTCTATCACTAGTAAGCTGTTCGGGCATTGGGCATATATAGGTTGCAGCGGCCCAACTCCTGATGTGTTAGCAGGCTTGGTTGCTGAACATATGGTGTATCTACCAATCATGTCTGTAATATTGGCATTCATTCCTGGCCAGTAAAACCAATGACTCAGCCATCCTTCCACTTTATTTGCCCCATAATGTCCGAAAGTGTTATGCGCATATTTAATCATTTGCTCTCTCATGGTGACCGGAAAATAATGCATGTTTTTTTTTTTTTCATAACACATGCTGTAAGAGTCCACCCTTTAAACAACAGTGATTTCGGTCCCTCCACAGCAGATTATTTGCTGTTTTCGTTACAGGCTGATTGTGCAAATACTCTATTATTTGTTTGCAATCATTATCTTCCTCTTGCTGCTCCTTTAATCTGTGCAACTCATCTTCTATCCCATTTTTTATATATTTTGGTGGCAGCTATATACGCTCTGTCGCAACTCAAGTGTTGTTTTTCAGCTACCGGATATCGGCTTAAGGTGTCTGCGACAATATTCTTTTTGCCACAACAGTAAGCCACTTTGTAATTAAATTCTTGCAGGAATAAGCTCCACCTTATTAGCCTGCTATTATTCAAGAAGCTGTGAATAATAAATTCAAGGCTCTTATGGTCAGTGACTACTACCACTTCAGAGCCAACTAAATACTGCCTGAATTTCTTGAATGCCCACACAATAGCCAAGTCTAACTTCTCGGTTACAGTGTAGTTCACTTCCGGCCCCCTTAGTAAATGGATAATTAAACAAAGAACTCTATGCTGTCCCTTGTCCTGTATCTGAAATAGCTCAGCCCCCAATCCAAACCCACTGCTGTCCGTTGTACAAAGAATGGTTTGTAGAAATCGGGATATGACAGCATAACTTTATTTAAAAATCCTGCCTTCACTCTCAGATAACTGCACTCATGCTGCTCATTCCACACCCACAATTTCCCTTTTCTTAATAACTGCTATAACAGCTCCATGTCAAGTGAAAAATTTCTATAAAATCGATTATAGAAATTACAGAGTCTGAGAAAAGATTTAATATGTTTTTTTATTCCGTGAGTGTGTGTTGACAAGAAAAGATTGTACAGACTACTTAGGAGAGGAAAAGGATCAATATAAAAAAGAAACCCTGTAAGGTTTCAGCTCTGACTTTGCAAGCTAGTGATTGGAGTTCACTATTAAAATGCCTAAATATCATGTAAGAATATCCATTATAAATCATTTAACATTTTGTTGAAAATTGGTAATAATTGAATTATGGAAAATATTAGAGATGAAAGTAATTGTGAGAAAACATATTCAATACTATTGCAAAATGTTTGATATATTTTCAATTTTTAAAAGCGTATTCTTAATTTTTACATAAAGTGAAATTTAAAAAAAAAGAAGTTATTCAATATAATTTGTTTTTTTAGAAAAAGAATTATAAACTAAAGAATTTATTATTCACATATATGACTGAAATAAATTATGAAATATATTATTGAATGCCAGTTAATGATTGTCTATAGTAACTGCATACTATCATGGAGAAATTGTTAACAATGGGAATAAAAAATTATATAACAAATTTAAAATTAAAAGGATAAAATCTTAAAACTTTAATATAATTGTTTCACTTAATTGGAGATTTTATTTCGGGTGATTAATAAGATAATTCCAGTGCATGCTAATATATTTATTGCAAGATTTTTAATATTGGAAACTTTCGCAGTTATATCAAGTTTTTTTTTTTAAACGTCAGGATTAACTTTTTGTTTGTGATTCATTTATTATTAATAGAAGCAGCGTATACATCGTATATATATATCATTGACATTTCAAATAATGACTTTCAAGTTAATAATAATTCATCATCTAATGATTACGTATGGATAAGTATTTTTGTGTGTATACTAGAAATGTAATTTATATATATATATATATATATATATATATATATATAAATATACATTTCTAGTATATATATATATATATATATATTAAAAATAATATAACTGGTTAAATATATTGTCTTACATGATTTAAAAATAATTCTATACATAAATTTAATGTTCGAATATGTGTGTACTGTTATAAATATTATTATTATTGAATCCAAAATTATACTTTTGTTTTATTTCAATTATTGCGTAAATAAACTATAAATATTATGATTGATAAATGTGTTATATTTATAACATTTACAGGCACACATATTTGAAAATATAGGTAATAAGGAATAGTAAAAAAAAGAAAAAAAAAACTAGTATTAAAATTAATGCTTGCAAATGAATATCAAAATCTTTATAATATATCATATTAATATCATATTCATTTTATTTTTTTAACAATTCATTTCTTTCAGTATAAATGAGATGTTAGAGAGAAGTGTATTTTATCTAAGTAAGAAGGGAAGTGGTAGAGTTAATAGCCAGATGTTTATGAAAATAATATATTTTGTTTTTGTTATTTTGTCTTTATTTTCAATAAATATTTTATTGAATTAATTTCCATATGAATTGTTTTATTATATGTTCGATTCTCCATTTCCACACACACATTTATATATGGTTAACATAACATAGTTATAGCATATATGGATTTGCCAGTATGACACAGGTTTTATTTAATTTGTCTGGTGTTAATAAATCTCAGTATTACAATGCCAATGATATATTTTACTTTGCTTAGAATAGATCGTGATGTGGACATAAAAGGTACCCAACCCTCATCATTATCTATCCTATACTAAATAATGCAATTGATGATTGTGCAATAGATTTAGTATTGAATACATGCTTAGAACATATTTAAATTAACATTATAGAATTATTGTTTATAGACGTTTTTATCAACTTATTTGCCTCCTATATGAAGACCATATCCTATAACCTCAACTGAGCTAAGCCATAGAATAATAACAATATAAGAATCTTTTAAATAAGTTTAAAAGCAATTTACAATTATAAATTTTATTCTATCTTGCATAGAATTTGCACCTGGCCATTTATAAATCTAATAAAGTAAACAAGTGAAGAAGACACAGGTTACAGGGTGGGTTAAGTGGATGCCCAACTGGGGCATGGTATATGATTGAGTTAATTGGCTGCCCAATTTTGGGCCCTGTTTAATTAAGTCTCATATCCTGTAGAATATTTATCTTTTGTTTGTTTATTTGGGTAAGTGGCTTGCCTAGCATGGAGGTCTCAACATTTATGTGTTAAATGCTCGATATATTTATAGATTAAAGGGTTGCACAATCATTGGTGATTGATTCATCTTTGTTCATATGTGTATTTTGTTCTTTATTGGAGATTATATATTATACATTCTAGTATGAATGTCACACAATGTGACAACATGATTAGTTAATGATAATGGAGTGGAATAACAGCCAGGATGTTGGATTTGATTGATGATTATTGTAGGTAGGGTTAAGTGGTGATTAGCATAAATGGTTTGATATATACATAGAGTCCACAGCTTCCAAGGGTTTAAATGGCTGTCCAATCATATGATCTTGATTTGTTAAGTCTTATATCTTGTAGAGTGTTTATATTTTTGTTGAATATATATATATATATATATATATATATATATATATATATATATATATATATATATATATATATATATATATATATATATATATATATATATATACTACCTGAGATGAGAATAATCCAGTAACATTAAAATTACTTTATTCCTGTTTTAAATATACAGTTATTGCAAAATTGGTTTCAAAACAGAATCAAGTTGGCAGTTTTATTATTCATGGATTTTTTTTATATCAATCTGGAAGATTAATAGAAATGTTTGATAAAATGGAACTAGGGGTAAATAGAGCATTAACCAAGGTATGAAATAAGCCAAATAGAGTTTGAAATAAGCTAATACCTGAAAGATGTATAGTAGATATGTGAATGTCAGATGTATAGTTTAAAAAATGTTTTTTTTTTTTTGTTTTTGTGAAATAAATAAATACACCCATGAAATAGCTTAGTTTCAAATTTAAAGCTATATAAATATTGTAAGTTATAGTAAGTGTTAAAGTTGATAACATTTTTTATATATCTTTTGCTTGTCAATGAAATATAGCACTGATGCCAGATAAGCATAGAATTATTGATGATGTTAAATTATAAAGTAGTAATGTTGTTCATATACGGAACATTTCTGTTATAGAAAGTCTATAATTGTGAAGATTAAATAGAATGTTTGATTGTTGGAGTTTTGTTGGTTGGATTGCAAGTTTTGGTGATTGATAGAGAGTTTCTCTCATTGTCTTAAATATATGGTGTATTCATGTCACTGGTGATTGATTTTTCTCATTCACTGCTCCAACCCAAATTATGATATCAGTTGTTAGTTATTATGAAGCAGTTAATGGTAGTCCTGCCATGATTTGGCCTCTAATACTCCAGAGAGAGTAAGGCATAGCTCTTTCTAATATATATGTAATATTTGTCTCTAAGTCTCCCAAAGATGAGCAAGACAATATTTTATAAATAGCCCCTAAGACTTGAATGTAAGCAGGGTCTTGTGATAGTGTTTGTAGTAAATATTATAGGTTGAGGTAGCTTAGAGTGACTAAAGTGGGATGATCATCAGAGTGCTCATGGAGCATTGTATGTTTTGGGAGTGGTGATGAAATTCTTCTATCTATCTCAAAATTGTGAACTACTAATAATTCCTTTGGCTGTCATTATCCGTTGGATCTTTAGAAAAATGGATGAATATATAACTTGAATATATAGCTCATTATTAACAGGCTATTTTCTATATTCTTATGCAAAGGTTGGCATTTACCATATTTAAGTAAAAATTGTATATCAGTTGTCATAGTAAATGCATGTCATCATTAATTTTATTTTGGTTATAATTTTTTGTTTTGGGGGGGGATTTATAAATGTTGGTTATAATATTTGAATGCACCAAACACATCATAACAATAAATGAACATGTTTAAATTGTTTTGGTCTTTTATCAGTAGTTTGAATTGGCGTAGTTTGTAATATAACTATAGTGGATCATGTAAAATCTAATTAATAATTTCAGTTATGTTTAGATCAATGTTATCTAATGAAAACTTAATGTCTTCTTGCCTATGTGTGTGTGGAAAATCGAACATCATATGGGAAAATAAAATTGTGGAAATTTTGTGTCATTTTAGGTAGAGATGGTGAATTTGAATTGTTGTTTTGGTGGAGGTTGGAGCTGGTAAACCTTATTCTCTTTAAGTAGTATTAATAAATTTTTAAGAGATTATAAAATAAAAGAGTTTAGCTTATACGATAGTTTGGGTCGGTCTCAAGAGACACCGTTTTCAGACATTGTTGCGATGTCCCCTGACCTTGAATCAGGAAATGAAGCTATAGATATATTATATGGAGAGTCTAGTAAGATGAGAGATACTATCCCTAAAACCACCGATGGTGACCTTCTAACGTGGTTCAAAGAGATGTTTACAAAATTAGAGTTAGGTCAAACAGAAATAAAATGAAAATTAAAAGAACTAAAATCTGGTCGAGTAGAATATAGGAAAATGTTAAAAGAGATATTTGAAGAATTGAAGTCAGAACAAAAAGAAATAAAATTGAATCAAGATAAGTCAGAGGAGAGGATGGCAGAAATAAAATTGGAACTTTCAGAAATGAAGTCAGAAATGGTAGAAATAAATGCTAGTATAGTTAGGCAGATGCAAGTTGTGGAGCAGAAAGTAAAAAGTCCGGAATCAGAGATAGCAATAGAAATAAAATTGAGTCAAAAGAAATCAGAGGAGAGAATGGCTGAAATAAAGTCAGAAATGTCAGAGATAAAATTAGAAGTAAAACTAGAAACAAAGCTAGAAGCAAGATTAGAAATACCCAAAATGAAGCTAGAAATGCAAGAGAATATTAATTACCAAGTTATGCAGATTAATAAGAATGTTAGTTTAGCCAGTGATGAAATAAATGTATATAAAGAACTTAGAGAAATAGATGGTCAAGTCTCAGAATTAGATAAGAATATAGTTATGGACATGCTTAAAGATTTCATTAAGAATCTTGATAAAAAGAAAAAAAATAATAAATCAATGAACACATAAATAATCACTTTAGATATGAAGTATCCAGAATTTTTGGGAAATGAATTGGTAAAGATTACTGATATTACAGGTAATAAATTTAAAAATAAGAATGAAGACATAATTCCAAAGTGTGTTCTTGATTATTTAGAACATATGGTGAAGGCAAATGTTTTTAAAAAAGAATATTTTTTGGGTGATACTAAACATGTAATATGTAGTATGATATGTTTAATAGAAAGTGTTAGTCATGCTAAAGAAGTCGGAAAAGTGAAAATAAAATGAAAAATTAAGAATACAAAGATGTTTTAATTAAATTTTCTTAGAAAAGTTATTAATCCAGAATGATATTTAGGCAAAGCCAAAGTAAAGCTTAAATGTAAAAGTAAGATGAAAACTAAAGTAGATTTTATGAGAGAGGTAATTAATCACAATAAACATATGAAGAAAATGAAAGTAAAATTCAAAGAAATGAGTAGAGAGAAGGTTAAGATAAGTTATCTTAATAAAGGTGTAGATTATGTAAGAGATATTGGGAAAGCAAAAGTCATATTTAAAAGAGTAAATGAAAAGATAGTTAATTTAAATCTTGGTAGAATGATTGTTGATGAAGAAAAAGAAGTTTGAAAGGCTAAAATCAAACTAAAGAAAGAAAATGTAGAGTTGATTAATGTCATGGGTTTAGAGACATCCAGGAATAAAAGGATAGAGCATTGAAATGTAAGAACTAGACTAAAGAAGGTTGGAATAATGTCTCTTAGAGATACACTTGTCAGAAGAAAGAAAATAAAGAATAATTGAGCAAGATGTAAAGTTACTCAAAATGCTTGCAGTTTGATTCCGTATCCTGCAAGACATGATTAATAAAAGTTATACATATTGTTCAATATAGAATTTAGTTATTTTTTTCTTACTTATTTAATGTTTCTAAAATATAATAGGAACAAGTGTTTGTAAAAGCATTAAATGTTTTTATTGTTTTATGTTTGTTCGAAAAACATGACTTTCTAAGTGAGGAATGATCTTAGAGTAAAATTTGATGAGCTATTAATATTTATTGTTGTTTATCCAATTCATTTTTCTTTCATAAAGGGAAGGAATGTGACCTTCCAGGTTGGCACCAGGAAGAAATGTGGGAAGTTCACATTTGTGTTAACAAGGCTAAAGATAGTTATCTTAGAAAAATGAATTGTGATATAATTTAATATTTAAAATTGAGTTTTAGGAAATTTAAACTTAAATTGTGGTGAGATTTGCTATTTTAAATTAGATTTAAAAAATTAATCTTTAGTTGGATGTACCAATTGATAGAATTTAAAGTTATATATTTAGTAGTGAAGGGGAAGACATGAAGACATCAGGGAATGTTGGTATAATAGTAGAATTAATAGGAAGGTTATAGCAGGTGTTGTTCATTGGTGTTCTATTGCCTACTCCAATATAAGATTTAGCTTGTGTATGTGAATGTATGTTCATTTACATCATTTCATACTTTGTCCATTTTTTTCATACAATTACTTATAATATCTAGATTGTAATAGTAACATTTATATGCTAAACAAACAGATATACAGTACTCATGTATAATTGATTAAAATTATTTTCTTATTTATATTTTTTTTATTTACTGGTTATGTATTGTTTCTAATAATACATTTGGAATTGTAAAAATTATCTCTGTATTTTTAAATTAATATTTAATGTTTGATATTTTTATTTTATTTTAATACTCTATTGTTGACAGTTTATAAAGCAAGCTAGTTTTGGAGTGTTGCCAAGTGATCAATATTAAAAAAGAGGGTGTGAGTGTTTGTTGACAAGAAAAGTTTATATAGACTACTTAGTAGAGGAAAAGGATGAATATAAAAAAATAAACCATGTAAAGTTTCACCTCTGACTTTGCCAGCTAGCGATTGGAGTTCACTATTAAAATACATAAATATCATGTAAGAATATCCATTATAAAACATTTAACATTTTGTTGTAAATTGATAATAATTGAATTATGGAAAATATTAGAGATGAAAGTAATTGTCAGAAAACATATTCAATACTATTGCAAAATGCTTGATATATTTTCAATTTTTAAAAGCCTATTCTTAATATTAAAAAAAAGAAGTTATTCAATATAATTTGATTTCTTAGGAAAAAAATTATAAACTAAAGAATTTATTATTCACATTTATATGACTGAAATAAATAATAAAATATATTATTGAATGCCAGTTAGTGATCGTCTATAGTAACTGCATACTGTCATGGAGAAATTGTTAACAATGGGAATAAAAAAATTATATCAAATTTAAAATTAAAAGGAAAAAACCTTAAAACTTTAATATAATTGTTTCACTTAATTGGAGATTTTATTTTGGGTGATTAATAAGATAATTCCAGTGCATGCTAATATATTTATTACAAGATTTTCAATATTGGAAACTTTCACAGTTATATCAAGTTATTTTTTTTAACGATCAGGATTAACTTTTTGTTTGTGATTCATTTATTATTAATAGAAGCAGCATATACATCGTATATATATCATTGACATTTCAAATAATGACTTTCAAGTTAATAATAATTCATCATCTAAAGATTAATTATCAATAAGTATTTTTTTTTGTATACTAGAAATGTAATTTATATATATATATATATATATATATATATATATATATAAATATACATTTCTAGTATACAAAAAAAAATACTTATTTTTATATATATATATATATATATATATATATTTTAAAACTAATATAACTGGTTAAATATATTGTCTCATAGGATTTAAAAATCATTCTATACATAAATTTTATATTCAAATATGCGTGTACTGTTATAAATATTATTATTATTGTTCCAAAATTATACTTTTGTTTTATTTCAATTATTGTGTAAATAAACTATAAATATTATGATTGATAAATGCTTTATATATTTATAACATTTACAGGCACACATATTCAAAAATATAGGTAATAAGGAATAGTAAAAAAAAGAAAAACTATTATTAAAGTTAATGTTTGCAAATGAATATCAAAATCTTTATAATATATCATATTAATATCATATTCATTTCATTTTTTTTAACAATTCATTTCTTTCAGTATAAATGAGATGTTAGAGAGAAGTGTATTTTATCTAAGTAAGAAGGGAAGTGGTAGAGTTAATAGCCAGATGTTTATGATAATAAGATATTTTGTTTTTGTTATTTTGTCTTTATTTTCAATAAATAATTTATTGAATTAATTTCCATATGAATTGTTTTATTATATGTTTGATTCTCCATTTCCACACCCACACAAAGGTATATGGGTAACGTAACATAGTTATAGAATATCTAGATTTTCCAGTATGAGTCAGGTTTTATTTAATTTGTCTGGTGTTAATAAATCTCAGTATTACAATGCCAATAATATATTTTACTTTGCTTAGAATAGATGGTGATGTGGATATAAAAGGTACCCAACCCTCTTCATTGTCTATCCTATACTATACCTTCAATTGTATAAAGAATAAAAAAAAATTACTAGTTTTGATCTCCCCATCTGACTGACTTTTGACAACATAAAGGAAGTTGAGAAGTAAGAAATTTTAATATTATCTCACAGTAAGCAACACACAATGATAGAGTTTTTATTTATTTATTTATTAATTAAGCTTACTTTTATATTATTTTGATATCAATGATTTATAATCATTGATTTATCTGGACAAGAAGTTTTTTTTTTGTTGTTGTTATGTTTGTATATATTTTTTTTAAATTAGCTAGCTAAAATCACAATACATGTAATCAATATGTATACATTATATTTGAATTATTATTATATTTATGAAAACAAATATATAACTTGTTAAGTTAGTATTTTTCATTCTTTAAAATGAAAAAAGACATTGACAAAAGATGATTGACAAGGTTATAAATGACTTTTAGGTTCACATAATTTATTGAATTAAAGGAAATGGAATTAACTTAGTGTTTTAATATCAAATATTTATTGCAACAATGTAGAATGTGTATGCTTCAGCAAGCTGATGGAGCGAGATATAATATATTAATTCTATTATTTTTGTTAGAAGACTAAGGATTCTATTTTTAGTTAGCTATATCCTCATAAAATTTATACTATCTTTGATTTTAAAGAACAGTGTAAGATAACATCTATCTTTGAACAATTTAATACTCATTAAAATAAATTTTTTAATATTTGTTTGAAAAACATGTTCTAAAATCTAAACTGCATTTTAAAAAAAAAGAACATGTTTATAAAAATTTCAATTAAATTTAGTGTACTTTACATTATAAAGAAAATGCAAAGAGGGTAGAACACCAATTTATCATGGAATATATTGTAATTTCCGATTTTTTCTTCACTATTGATAACAATGTAATATTAAATATGCTTAACGTATATAGTGAAATTAAATTCAACGATTATATTAATATTTCTTAAGGCTAAGCGCTTTCAGAGCTTTCACTCATATTCATAGCCTTTTAACGTAGTAAGTTATGCAAATCTATGCAAGCTTATTTATATTGTCCATCTCTTTGAAATGGAAAAGCATGTGTCCTTCCTGTTTATTGCTTTCAAATCTCTTGATATATACCATGCTTCTTTCACTTTCCTTTTGATGTCATTTCTTTCAGTTGTAATTATCCTAGCATTTGCAGGTTCGAATTCATGATTAGCCTCTATTTGGTGGTCCACAAATACTGAGCTGCCTTCGTTTGTTCTTAATACTCTTTTATATAAGTATTTATGCTGAGCCACTCTGGTGTTTATAGTGGCCCGAGTCACTCGGGCCACTATAAACACCAGAGTGGCTCAGCATAAATACTTATATAAAAGAGTATTAAGAACAAACGAAGGCAGCTCAGTATTTGTGGACCAACAAATAGAGGCTAATCATGAATTCGAACCTGCAAATGCTAGGATAATTACAACTGAAAGAAATGACATCAAAAGGAAGGTGAAAGAAGCATGGTATATATCAAGAGATTTGAAAGCAATAAACAGGAAGGACACATGCTTTTCCATTTCAAAGGATGGACAATATAAATCTTCATAGATTTGCATAAATTACTACGTTAAAACTATGAATATGAGAAAGCTCTGAAAGTGCTTAGCCTTAAGAAATATTAATATAATCGTTGAATTTAATTTCACTATATACGTTAAGCGTATTTAATATTACATGGGATATATAAAATGCACTTGCCTAATCAAACATATATGTGTGAATAACAACTTTGGCTGAATGCCTTAAAATTATAAAAAAAAGTAAATGTTCAAAATGGAATAATAATTCTTAATAAAGTAACTGTATATTAAGAAGATGAAATCTATGCAAAAAGAGGAAATTAAATGTCAACTAAGGATATCCTATTATTTTGTATAATGTCTAACAATGAATGAATCAAGAATTGCGTCTTTGAAGGATTTTCATTTGTGACAAACATCTGAGATTATTGTATTAACTTTTATAAATACCATTTAAGTTTTTTGAAAATTATAATTGGGAAAAGTTAATGTCATTTCTTTTATCGTCTTATTCAGTTCTTATGAATAATAAGAAAGAATTAATAATTTAAGATATATTTATTTTTATTTATGATTAATAAAGATTTAAATATAGGTTGCGAATTGTTAATATGGGAAAGGGATAATTGTTTATACTAATCCAAATAGTCTAATAATTGTAATGTATGATAAATGAATAAATGATTAATTAACATTGTTGTGAAGTATATAATTTTATATTAATAATTATAAATTACAGACAATCATTTTAACGAATGACAGTATTATATACAAATGATTGGATTAGATTATTTGTATAATCTAATTATTGTAAAATAGTGTTAATATTTGGATATTTATATTTTATATACATTGTAAAATTACGTAGTGTTATAGGTTAGAAAATATATATATACCGTAAGTAAATAGAATATTTATATTTTTAATATAAGGAGGTAGATATATAAATATTTTTTTTATATTGTAAAATTAAATTATTTAATTGTTAAATAAATAATTATATTTTTTATATTACATTAAATGAAGTCTTCAATTTTGTTTTATTTAATTTAAAGAGTTAGTGAGATTAGTTGTTAATATTACTTTAGAATATTGATAGGAATCCCTGAAAAGAGTAAATTGTTTAACATTCCCTGAGTTCGAAATGTGAGCATAACGGTAAAGTTAATTAAGTTGATAGTTGATTTGATGTGGTTTAGATATAATAATTTATTAATAATAAAATATTTATTGGAAATAAATATAATTTTATATCAAAATTAAATCACATCATTCTACCATTGGGTTGAGGGTGAGGATTTTATTTTTATTAATATCATTATCGATATCAATACGATAGAAATTCATCCTTGACAAAACAAATTACATGTGTCAGATTAACTTTTTATTCCTATTCTATATTTTTGTTAATCAATAAATGTTTATGTAATTCATTATTTTTAATTTGGTCTCTACCACATCATTATTTCTATATCCAACATCAATCTTATAATTCTTCATTATTTACATCTCGTAGTAAACATTATTATCTTATTTGGTTTTACACTTATTATTATTATTATTATTATTATTATTATTATTATTATTATTATTATTATTATTATTATTATTATTATTATTATTATTATTATTATTATTATTATTATTATTATTATTATTATTATTATTATTATTATTATTATTATTATTATTATTATTATTATTATTATTATTATTATTATTATTATTATTATTATTATTATTATTATTATTATTATTATAGAGAAAATGCATATACATATTTAAGTCATTTATTATAACTTTAATACATATAAACTTATACTGCACATACATATTTTCCTTTATATATTAAATGTTTTGGGATATGCCTAATTGATTTTTTGGTAATTAATTATCACTTATATAGTGGTGCAATAACTACTATTAGTGTGATCACCTTCCCTGATAAGAGAGCTCAAGCAGTTACTCCCTCAGTTTGAATACTGTGGTATAAAGTGGCTAGAAAGGGGTGAGAATTGGATAAACTGTCCCAAATTATATCTTAGATAATAAAAATAGGTAGAGCTAGTATATTGGAAGTAGATACAATCATGAGTTATGTATTTCATTGTATAATCAATTGCATCCTATCCAAAGCCCCAAAGTCTGACCATAGTAAGATGTGCTCCCTCTATTGCTTGTGGAATCCACCAGCCTGTTACATATATATATATATATATATATCCATAGGTACATGCTTATATAATTCATTGAATATATGCTTATATTCAATAAATTATACTGGAAACTGTGGCCAGTAAAAATCATGAATATATATATATATATATATATATATATATATATATATATATATATATATATATATATATATATATATATATATATATATATATATATATATATTTGTAACCATGTGATATGCCACCTGATTTTATTATGTTTTATCAGTGCAGTATATAATACTTAGTCATAAAAGATAAAATAAAACTAATAACTAAAGACATAAAACTATATCATTTAATATGTAAATAAAAAAGTCTCACTTAATAAGCAATATCTCATATATTTATAGTTAAATAGTTATCTAATAAATGATATTTAAAAAAAAATATCTAACTGCCATTCATATGTAATTAACACTTAATAAAGTGTGTGCTCATAATGTAAAAAATTTATAAAAGTTAAAAGAAAGAAAGAAAGTTAGCTGAATGAATATTTTAATTTTTAGTGTTGAAAATTTACTGGGTTATTTAAAGTTGAAGTGGATTATTAAAAGAAGCTTCCCTTAAATAAAATTAGTTTCACACTCTTAGGTATGTTTGCATGCATGGATGTATATGTTGACTTTTTAGAACTTTAATTTTATTTATTAAAATATTCAATTTATTTATTAACTTTTAAAAGTAAAATAGATAATAAACTTGGCAAATAAATATTTATTATTCTTAACTTTTGATAGAAACAGCAATCAAAATATGAAAAATTTGTAAATTATTACATGTATTTTCTGTTTATTATTAAAAAAAAAAAAAAAAAAAAAACATTTTTCATGTTAAGTATTATTAAACTTGAAATTGAAACACAGAATGCTGTTAAGTGAAATTGTTTTTTTTTTTTTTTTTTGATATTGAAGAAAAGAGAACGGACCTGGGGGAATTGTTAGAGTTGATTATGGAGATCATCCTATTAAGATGTTAAAAAACAGTATAAGTTTAATTTTTTTGCCTTTTTGTTTTTAAAACCAGTATAAACTATATTTGTTATTTAAAGTCTTCACATCAATGAGTTGCTGAAGAAGAAATTCAGGTATCAAGTTTTTGGGCTCTTTTAAACTAAACTATCTAAAGTTAATAATAATGTGCCAAGATAATACTTTTAACTTAGCATATAACTTTAAAATTTTTCAACGAATGAAAATAGTAATATTAACCGAGATCATGTGGAAAGAGATAAACAATCATTTTATGCTAATGAATCACATTTTTAATGGCAATAAATTTAAGACCAAGTTAATAATAATAATAATAATAAAAATATTAAGTCTGTTCAGAAGTAAAATAATGTAAGTAAATGTTTGATCTTAATTAGAACAAAAAAAAACAAAAAACAAATGTCTAAATGATTTTTTTTTTAAAAAAAAAACCAAATAAATTGAATACTGCTTTCTGAAAATTAAAAATTTGTTAATGAAAACTGGCATATCATTTATTTATGGCAAAAATGTTGCTTTATCATCTGCTTCTCCAGAAAGAGCGGAAAACTGTTAATAAAATATTTTATTCAATGAAACCGGGATAACTACTATAATTTATTAATAATTGTACAACATTGTCATATTCAAACTAGCTAGTTAATATTAAATTATGTCGTATAATGGATACATACCTGTTCATGTTTAAAGTAATATATCGTATTTGTGTGCTTGTCTCCTATCATAGTGAAGTTATAGATTGTTGTTTTGTTTATACAGAATAAATAAATAACTAAGTAAACATATGGGTTTGAAAATACTAATGCGTCGATATTATTCCCATAGCTAACGACGTGGGACCTCGCACCGTAAATTATCTGCCTACTGTTGAGGAAACTTTACTAATGAACTGAATTTATCCACATCATCAAATTGTAATGTTTATTTTGTAAAAAAAAGGTAATATAATAGTTATATATTTTATGCTTTATTTTACATGTCAATGTATCTTACTTTACCATCTGAAATTGTCTCAAGGAGTTTACAGTAAAGTGTGTAGAGAATTTTATTACACGCACATAATTTTAAATATATTGGCAAAGGTTTTAATTTTAAAATTGTCTATTTTTTATAACTTGGTACAAATAATCATTACAGGTGTGTTTATCAGAAGTTTTAATATTTTTTTTTAATATCATTCGTAGCAAAAATTAGATTTTGAATTTGTCTGAGAACAAATTTATTTCATTAACCATTTAATTAATAATATCTATTGCATCAATCTATCCACTTAATTTCATAAATATTTATTATGCTCATTGTTCATATGCGTAATCCTTATCTTATGCAAATATTTACTATGCTATTTTTATGTGTTTATAGTCGTTTTGACTAATACTTTCCTGTGGTTTTCGGATATTACTTAATGTGTGGATTTTAATGATGGTACAAACTATTAATCTTTATCATTAGGGGTAAATTTCTATTTTGCCAGTGTGAGAAATATATATACTTTATAGCTCTAGATTTATCAAATAGTATACTATTTATGATGCTTATGGGATGGAAATGATCTCCCATTATTATATGTATTTGCCATGAGAAGACAGTATTCCAAAATATCTTATGTAATTATTTAGTTAGATTCCATGGAGAGAATCATTTGTCTTTGCTGAGTTTTCCCTTTTCTAGGTGGTAAGACTGGGTTTTCGCCTTCACTAATGCTTGAGAGATAAGCATGGAAGTCACATTATTATAGTCAGGTGTCTTGCTCTAAGGAGCTTATTTAGTGAATGTTGTCTCTCATGTGTTTTTAAAAGACAAGATTGTCCACCAATGAAGGTGTAGACTATTGTTTTTATAAATGTTATGGCAATGATAGCTAGTTATTGAGGTAGTAATTTTCAGTGCTTTGGTTGGTCTTAATAGTATCCATTATGTGCTACTGTGCTTTGCCAGTAGTATACAAGTAACTCCACAAGATTTAATAACTTCATTCCTTGATTTAAACATAGAATGATGAGAATATGCAGACACAATGCTATTTATAGACGTCATATGGAGAATATCGACCTCGAGACATTTATAAATTCCATAGATATTAAATTTAATATTGTAATGTGGACTTTAAATAAGTTAACAAGCAATGTATGTGCGACTTCTGATGAATGTTTTTTTTTATTTATCCTTAGTTTTAAAATTAATATAGTATGAGGCAGTTGTAATGTAATGATGACAGTTATCATCATCAAATTAACCAGCTAAGTTAGAAGCAGTAATAAACTATCTTGACGTTAATCTTCATAATTTTGTTAAATGATTTTAAGAGTGAGATATCATAAAGGCGCTAAGATGTAAAATATATAAAATGTTAATTAGCTTATGGTGGAAGCTAGCCAACTTTTATAATCATTATTTTTAAGTTCATTAATGTTTGTTTAATGCCTTAGTTGAAGTAGAATAAATTGTGATTTCAAATAAATATTGAGCCAGGAATCATAATCATTTATGATCATAAATTTATTGTGCAATTTTGAAAACGAAGAATCAATAGTTTTGACATAAAATGAACTTAAATTATTAACTCATCAGAGTTAAAATGGAAAGGATCTAGTAGCTATGATGTGTAAGCTGTGATTAAATTAGTGTGCTGTAAATATTTTTTATGTCTAAATGTAATAAATGTATTTTTTAAATGTATTAAAATCTAATTTTGAGTATTTTTCTGTGTAAAACTCTTCTCTTTGGTTCCACGAACCCAAAAAATGAAATAAAATGCATATTTTCAAATCGGATAATTATAATTCTCATGATTAATAAAAAAAAAAATGACATCAATTTGTTTTAAGTAAAATTTTTAAATTGACAACTATTCATATAAGTATTGCAATGGATGTATGCATCCATAATTGAGACTGCACATTATTAACCTATTATCAGAATTTAAATATTGTAAATGAATTATTTTATATGTCTTGTTTAGGATAATAGAGGGAAATGAAATGAACCCTTTTCCTTCTATTATTTGAATGCCATTCTATGTAAAAGGCTCTAAATAAATATTCTAAATTTATTTACATGATTTTTTGTTATTATTAAACATTTGTTGAATAAAGTAAGCATTTTCTTTGGTAATCTATGTGATTTCTATTATGATATCAATCAGATGCATTAGCTTGTTAGGAAGTGTATTGTCTTTAAGCCTGCTAGAATGTCAGTCATTTGCCTTGGAACACTATACCACTAAAGTATTTGATAAAATACCAGAAAGAAAACCCCTAGGTCTTTA
This sequence comes from Epiperipatus broadwayi, assembly GCA_028023455.1. NCBI lineage: Eukaryota > Metazoa > Onychophora > Udeonychophora > Euonychophora > Peripatidae > Epiperipatus > Epiperipatus broadwayi. The sequence continues at coordinate 4,227,298 of JAQFVV010000046.1, read as the reverse complement.
TTTGGCATTATAAAAAAAAATATATCTTTATTCTACAAGATGTAAATGAAGTCAAACCGTATCAGTGGATAATATTAAACTATACAATGAAGTTTGTTAATTACAAGAGTCTATTAGAGAATACGTTTTGAAAATGCAAATATTTATCGCTCAGAGAGTTTCATTGGGATGAAGGTAGAGATTTACTTTATTCTAAATTATTTACTAGGAAATGATTGAGTTTTTTATCTCTTCCCAAAATTATATGTTTTATTTGGAATAATTTATTCTATCAGAGTTAACTTCTTCCTTTGTCCTAATTGTGTATCTATGTAGCTAATTATTTATATGTAACCGACCACTGAGCTTAGTCTACTTTATAATCCTTATTGTTATCTGTAAGAGTCTCAACCCAACCCAGATATTGTGTAAAAGATATTTATCCAACAATCAGAACTTGTTAGAGTTTTGTTTGAAATATTTCTATAAGTTCGCGAGAAGGTCTATAGATTAGGGAGAATCAGAGAGCGATTATTATTTGAAGAAATCGATATTTAGAGGAGAAAGAAAATTATTGTTTAGTGGAGATTATATTCTGTATCTTTTTCTAGATCTTCTTCGTCATCATTCTTTATATATATATATATATATTTCAATTATAATTACAATATTGTTTTTAATTAACGGATATTTTATTTATTTTACATACATATATATATAATTCTCCATTTTGACCTGGCTATTTTGAAATACGATCTCTAATGTATTTATATATTAGTTCACAGAGGGCAGTACTGGATTTCTTAATCATGTGGGATGATTTAATTGCTTAATATATATATATATATTAAAAAACTTAAACATAATTACTTTTTAAAATTCATATAATCTCGTGAGAAAGAATGTTTAGATTTCTTTATTATTACGTTTTGAGTCATCTTTCAGGCTGTACAATATAAATTTTGATTTTATCAAAGGAAATTTACTTTTAACTACACATCCTCAATTTATTCAAATAAGAACGATTGTTTCTGCAAAACAATTTGTAAATACACAAGTACAAATTGCACACTTTTTAAATTACGAATTAAAAATATGAATATTCTGAACTCAATTTGGATATTCGTAATATATTCCATTTTTAGTCGCTGTAAAGGTAAGATTCTTTTTTTAAACTCTAAATCTTTTACGGAATGGCCCAAATAAACTCTGAAATAAGAAAACGATGATCAACTTTTACAAAATCCCATATTATGACATCGTTTAGTCTATGGTAATAAATGTTTCCTTCCTGAATTTTCAAAACAACGTAAATTTGTTATCATTTTAAAATTATATATGGCATTTCTAGTTGGTTTTTACCGAGTTCATATTTTTGTGACACGTGTAAATATAAATATATATTCAATACCTTTTACCAAAAAGTAAATTATAGCTATACATTTCTTGAATACCACACTAACGATTTATTTAAAAAATGTATGAAGTAAGGATATCATAATCAATTATATATGGAAAGATGGTGTGATAATGGCAGATAGATAGAAAGACATATAGATAAATAGATTGATAAATTGATAAATAGATTGATAGATAGATAGATAGATAGATAGATAGATAGATAGATAGATAGATAGATAGATAGATAGATAGATAGATAGATAGATAGATAGATAGATAGATAGATAGATAGATAGATAGATAGATAGATAGATAGATAGATAGATAGATAGATAGATAGATAGATAGATAGATAGATAGATAGATAGATAGATAGATAGATAGATAGTAAAAATTATTTTATCTGTAGGCAGTTAAACAATTTCCTGTGGCACTTTTACATGGGATATTGAAATTATTGTAAATTATTGTAGTAAATGACATACACTCAACTTATTATTTGATTAAAGCAAAAGTGAATATTATTGCATCTAAATATTTTATGATATTTATTAAACAGATTGATTTTTATTTAACAAAGTATTTTTTTCTCTTCCATTAAAACTTAAAAAAAAAAAAACAAAAAAAAAAAACATTTAAATGATAAATATGGATTTGAGAATTATAGCTATATTAATGCTTTGAAAAAGATGAAGTTATAAAAATCAATTGATTACGTTATTGGAATTTGGTAAAATGTTAGCAACATTCAAAGTAGTGGCATCAACTTCAAACAGATGAGTAATCAGTGAATAACACTGATTTTGAAAGTTAAGAAATATCAGGTTGTACATAAATTTGGGTAACCATATACCCTTATTATGAACATTTTTTCTAGTAAAACCACATTGAATTTTCATCTTTCACTTTAGTTGTTTGAAGAATTACTTGAAACAGTTGACAATTAACAGGACTAATATCAATAACAACCATTAATATATATATATAAAAGTAAAATACAGTATAAGTTATAAAATACTATCTATATAAAAAATAAATATTATTGTATTTACTGTTAATATATATATATATGCGTGTGTATGTGTTTGTAAATACAAATAAATTGACCGTTAATTAAAAATTTTGAAATTAATAATTAAATACCGTTGTTATATATATATAATGTATAATTAGATCATCAGTGATAAAATATAAATGAATTTGAAAAAGTTATTTGGACATAAATTTTGGTGAATTTACTATTCTCATATGATACTTCACTCAGTTGAAGCCATCCTTCAGGAGAATGCTTATGACACAGTATATAATCCAATGGGGAGGCACATAAACTTTTTTTTCATGCATAGCATCAGTGGGAAGTGAACCTGCTAACCCAGGACAAATGCTTGTAAGGCAGATGTGCTAACCTGTTGACCACCAATGCTTGTGATTAATGTTAACTTAAATATTTCCAATCTCAAAAATTCTGCCAAATATAATGTTATGTTCCAATGATTTTTGTTGGGGGGGGGGGGCTTTGGATTCTCCAATTAAATTTAGAGAAAAGATTTATGTAAATCTCTTTAAATAGTCTATAACAACTATAAAGACAATTACAGATCTCATCGTCATTGTTTGTGTTAAATTTGATATTACCCTAAGATATATTTTTTTTCTTCATTTTGATGCAAAATTTTAACAATTTCATAATTTGTCTAAATAAAACATGGTTTGATAATACATACATCTTTCCATCACATGTCCACTTAATTTACAGTATCTTACGATGATATTCATACAACAGAAATCTAATTATTTTCACCCTTAACCTCTGAATAAACAAATGTTATATTTGGATGATAAAGTTTATTGACTTACTTGTATGTTTATACTAATCTAATTGTATTTAATATGGAGATTTCATATGTCTGTATACTTAAAAAATAGGTCTTCCAATACATAAATTTGTACAAATATATTTAAAATTATGTTCACATACATACAATGAATATGTATTCATGTTGACTTCTGAATAGAATGGGCAGTAACAATAATTATTGCTTAATATTAATATCCTAGGTTTATCTGCTGATATATTAATGTCCCTTTGGATACTTACCAATGTTGGACAGATAAGCTTATAAAGGCCAAATATTTGAAACATAAGTGACTACATTATATCCATGATCCTATATTTATACACAAATGGCTATTTATTTATAGTTTAATTAATTTACTGTTCTTTATATATATATATATATATATATATATGTGTGTGTGTGTGTGTGTGCGCGCGCTTGCATGTGCTTACACGCGCACACACACAAAGCTGTAATGTAACCATATAAACAGCTTATGCTCAATCATGGGATGTAAAAACTGAAAAATGTTATCCCTTATAGACTGGTGAATTGAGAATCTAAACATATATTCCATCTCACCCATTACCCATTAATATGATAAAATATGTCATTCAGGCAGTTTCCTCTCATTCAAATATGGCTGGAAAAATAAAATATTGCTCTTCGACTAATAGAAAATCCCATTGTTTTCTAAAATTATATAATTTCACGGATAAATGATAATTTCATATTATTATTATTATTATTTTTGGGAGATTCTGTGTAGTAAAATAGCTAAATAGCTGACGGTTCAGTACAAAAATAAGTACCTTCCTCAAAGCGGTTTCCTATTTGTTATTGTACTGAAACATCAGCTATTTAGCTATTTTAGTACACGGAATAGCTGAAAATAATAATATTATAAAATCTTATATATATATATACTAACTGAAATGAATATGTAAACAAAATCAGCTTAATAGACAACTATATATTTAAATTTTATACTTATTTTTATCTAGTCATATTTAGTTTAAAATGGAACACTCTCAAGACGCATGACTTACATATCATCTTGTGTATACCATTTATAGACCATCATCAACCCTAAAAATGTTTTTATGCTTTCCTATTTTAATTAAATCTTTTTTTTCCCCAACTTTATTGAGCCTTGTACTAAATTCATAGATTTCTCTTTATTTTCTTGTATATACATTGATTCATACTTTTTTTTTCTTTATAATTTTTACAATATTTTATCGCTTTAATATTTGCTTCACATTTCTTATCATGCCCTGTTTTCAAAAAATGGCAAAATGGTCCTGAGTTAATATTTCTTCTATGTATTTCTCTGCCATGCTTCTGCCTTTCTATCCTACTTTTCACTGACTGACTTATATATACCATCATACATACCTTACACACAATTTTATAAAGTAATCCTATCTTATTATTCCTACCATTTCTCACTTTTGCATTACTCACTATATGTTTAATGATTTAATATTTTTTCATTCTATACTTATATTCTCATTCATTTTTTTTATATCATTTAGAATTTTATATACCTCCATGAAATATGGAATAGAAATTTATTCCTTATTCTTTCTTTCATTTTTATTAGTAACATTCTTATATCCACTTCTATCTCTCAATATATTTCTTATAACACCATCATTATATCCACATTTAATATATTCCTTCTAGATATGCAAATTTTTCCCCTTTTTATTCAATGTAAGCCTATTATTAAACTCTTTAATTTATTTCAGTACTCCTTGTTTTTGACACCAAGGTCGATAAGAGATTGGTTGTATTACAGCCCTGTTATTTGTACTTTTTATACAATGTTTTACCTTAATATTTTCATTGTCATACTTTTTTACTAATAAATCAAAATATTTTACTCTTTCTTCATTATTTCACATTGTAAATTTAATATTAAACATATTTTTATTTAGTTCATTAAATGCATTCATTTTGTTCTTCTATTTTGTACTACTACTACATCATCTACATATCTTTAGTATATTATAATTTCCCATTCTCAATATATTTCTAAACTACATCCTGTTCAATACAAAGTACAATACTTGATGCCATCATCTCACTTATCAAACATCTTATTATCCATCCTTTTGCTGTATTCCAATATTCATTATAATATTTTACATGCAATGTTTCACTAATTATTAATAATACATCTTATATTATATTTATCCATTCCTTGGAAAATTTCCCTTAATGTTGGTTCTTATCACAATTTCAATACTTAAATTTTTAGACACCATTCCTCCGTAATTTAATGATTTTAACCATTCTACTATTTTATCAGAACTTTTTATACAGTACTTACCATATACCATATTATCTTCAATCTTTTTATATGTTACATCATATATATTTTTTAATTTAGGTGCTAGTATTATAGATAAAAAGCCGTTCCATGGTCCTGTTTTCTCACTAAAACTATAAAATATGTACATTCCCATGCCGTTGATTTTAATTATTTTGATGTGTTTTTTGTAATGCGAAAATTAAAAAAAAAAAAAAAAATCGTCTTTTTTAAATATTATTTTTTATCAACATATACAAATTAAATGATAACAGTAAATGTAAAATAAAATCAACAAATTACAATTTGATTCATGTTTTTTTTATTTATTTTGCTTTATTAGAAAAAACAATTTTCTATCGGATATTTTTTTAGTGGGGTTACGGCTTTTTTGTTGTTGTTGTTTAAAAACTCATAATCGGAATAAAAAGTAAAATTTCTTAGTCTTCCTTTTAAATTTTAATTTTTACAGTCAAACAGATATTATTGTGTTACAGCTATTTTTTTTTACTTTTTTAGTCTTCGTTTTACATTTTTATTTTTTACAGACAAACAGATATTCCAGCTATTTTTTACTTCAAAATACTTGTATTAGGACCCAGCGCTATATTGACAATGCTTGTATTCCATTTAAATTACAAACACTTTTTTACTGTTCTCAATAAATTAAATTATTATTATTTCAAAAAGTTTGTTTTTGTTTGTTTTACTTTTATATGAAAATATTATTGTCTTGGGTTTCCCGTTTACAAAATCTTAAGTTTCCAAAATTTATTATTTCAATTCAAAAGTTCACAAATATATCACAAAGTTAATTAAATATATTTGATATTGGTTTTTAAAATTATAAAGCCATGCTAAAGTAAATGATTTCCATATTGAATCACAATAACAGATTATTGCATTATATCAGATACTTAATTAAATGCTGAGTTAAAAGTTTATTTTTTTAAATTATCAGTATATTATCTCAGATTAAAGATTATGCAATATAAGATTAAATATATTAGTACGTCCGAAGAATATTTTCATTTCCTGTTATTTGAAAAGCTGCACATTATCTTATATTAACTGCACATTATCTATAATTATCTTAAACCTTATATGTCTAAAGGATTTTAATCTATCTGCATTTGAGGTCTTGAGTAGGTTGTCTGTGAATATAGGAAAGGCATAAAAAGTACCCTTGCCCTTTTCTTTGCTCGAATAATGTATTGGATAATAGACCATTATTAGTTTAAATTTAAATTGACTCATTAAATTTGTGAATAAATATTTGTTTTGTTTATTATTCTAAGATTGAACATAGTATAGTTATTCTATTGTCAGATAAGATATCACTCATTTGTTTTATTCACCCAGCAATTATTTTATAGGCAACTTAAACTTTAATTTTGCACAAGAGTTTAGTTTTGGAATCCCTGAGGTTATTTACTCTTATTGCCTTATTAAATATAATTTAGTAAGATAATCTTTCACAATCAAGTTATTATTATTCTTATTCAGAGTGTGTGTAATATGTTTACAGGACTATTCTAATAAGTATTAATTAATGATTTTAAATAATCTTTTGTATGGTTTAGTAGTAGATTATTAATATGCAATAATGGTTATAGTTGCATTAGTATTGGATTTGGTATTTATCTTATTGTAAATCTCTGAGTCATCATCATCTCTTTTCTTAAATTTTATTGTAACCCCACTGAGCCGAGTCGTTAAGATTCTCTCATTTCAGTTCTGTTCATGTCATTTCTTGTCTATCTTTCACATCTCTTCTATCATCTCATCCATTTCAAATTGTTTCATTTTTTTTCTTTTCCTTCCATCTCTCTCCACTACGTATTATTTCTATTACTTTTTCTCTCTTTTATTTCTTTAATTTCTTTTCATCTTTTCTTCTTTTCTCTCTCTTTCATTTTCGTTCTCTCTTCTTTTTCTTTCCTTTTTAACTTCAGTAATTCATAACTTCAAGACAATTTTAAACAGTTGTTTTTGCAACATACTTTTACTTTTTTAATAAAAAAATAAAGTCTTAAAAAATTACAACTTTAAAATACATTTAATATTATTTATCAACCTATAATTATTTCTGATATTTCCTTTACTTCAAATTATTGTCTGACATCTCTTATCAAATTAACTTACATATATTATTGAAATATTTAAACATAACCCCATAATATAATCACAATTATTATAATACTACATAAGATTAATGTATTTTACTCATTAATTAAGTTAACTTTCATTTTAATCATTTTTTATTTTTTTTTTTTAAATCAGCAAATTTCAAACAAAACGTTAAGCTAAGGTAACCTCAGGCAATTATTAGAACTAAGTGAAACTTCAATTAGGTACAACTTTAACACCATTGGGAGAAAAAATAATAATATAAAAATAGCAACAATTATAATTTAAACATATACACACTTTTATTATATATCAACAATCAATGGCTAAGCTTGACATGCATTTTCTCTAAATTGCACTATTAACTGAGTATACTAAGTTTTACAAAGACTTATATTTTTTTGGGGGGTAAGGTATCAAATTTATGGCATTGCAAGTGTCTTTTGAATTCAACTCTTTCTTCCTACTCTTCATTCCACTAAAGCAATACTTCTTACTAAAAATTTCTCTAAAATTTGGCATACTGTCACATTTAAATGTTGCCTTTGCATTTTTTCCACTTTTTTTCTTCTAACAAGTTTTTCTCTAAGAAACATTATCTCACTTTTTTTAGTCTAATTTTTTCCTTTCTGTTTTCAATCATTTTATTCCTGGATGTCTTAAGACCAATATCACTGATAAACTTTCTGTTTAATTTCTTTAGTTTGATCTTGGCTTATCCCAGATCTCTTATATAGTTTATGCCTTCACTAAAATAACTTATGTTAATTTTCCCTCCACTCAATTCTTTAAATTTTACTTTAATATTTCTCATACTTTGATCAGGATAAAGTATTTCTTTAAGAAAATCTATTTTCTCTTTACTTCTGGATTTAAGTTTTATTTTTGGCTTTGCCTAAATCTCTGCTTTGATCAATTTCTACTTTCATAAAGTTTACATTATGTATTATATTCTTAATTCTTGTAAATAATATTTCTTTGTAAACACTAATTTTTGGTTAAATATGTTCATAATTAATACTAGACTTCTGAACTATATCTTGTGTTTTATCCTTAAATTTATTACCAGTATTGTCAGTAATCTTTAGTAATTCATTATCTAGTAACTTTAGATATTTTTCATCTAATGAATTTATTTTTATTTCTAAGGATCTATCAACTATTTTATCCTCACTAGTCAATTTAAAAGATTCTTAGAATTCTTTAATTATTTCATGACATAATTTATTATTTTCATTAATTACCTCAACAGACTCTTCATCTTTATTACTTTGACTGAAAAATCGAGTCCATTTCTTCTGATTGACTAGAAATATTCACTACTACTCCCTCAACAGAATTTTGAGATTTTGAACTCATCTCTAACTGTTTCTGTGATAACTCATGTGATTTCTATTTTTTCCATCTATATCCTTTTTTATGTACCTCTAACTCTTGATTATATCTCATTACCTCTATTATTGTATCTTTCCATTCTGTGATTCACTTTTGTGAACCTACTTTCATTGCTCTTATTTATTTATCACAGTTTGAAAATCTAACTTCATCTCCACACAACTTTGATCTTTCTTCCATACCTTCTCATTCATACCTATATCTTTATTAATAATTTCAATGGGTTGCTTATATTTCTCTATCTTTTCATTACCTAATTCAAAACCCTTACTACAAATTCCAGTAGATTCTTTGGACTATTTTAGTTCTTCAGTAACTAGCCCAATATCCTTTTCAATTAATTCTACCTTTGACAAATCTTACTTTTCTACTAAATCCATCAATGGTTTATATTTTTCCATACTATCTATTAACTAAATATCTGGTTTTTCTGCATTTACATTTTTATCATCTATTTTAATAACTTCTGAGCTTGTTTCCTCATTTTCATTTGATAGATTACTAATCTTACTAACTAACTCTACAGATTTAGCTTCTTCCTTTCTTATTTGGTTTGGTTTAAGTGCTTAGTTACTTCTACTGATAATGGAGATCTTTTTTATTTGTTCTTCCTTTATTGCCTCCTGGGTCATCAAGTATAGGACCTTGAAATGATCATTTATAGATAATAATTCAAATAATTCATCCCTTTTCTTTGGCTCTGAACCGAAATGTTGCTACTGTTTTAAATATGACTCTATCCTTTTGAAATCATCTTCAACCTTAAATAGCCCATACATCTTAATAGCTCCCATCCTAACACAATATCGATAATAATATTAAGGTAACTCATTTTATGACATCTTCCTAACAATTAAAACAACTAAAACCACAGAAATAATGTCACTATAAAGAATATTTTATTCTTATGACTCATGTTTTGTTCACTTTTATATGATTCTTGATTCACAAATGTTCAACAAATATTAATAAATAAAAATAATGATTTGTTAATACACTTGATTAACAAAACAATAAGCAACAAATAACAGATAATTCAGATATTTTAATAACAGAATATCAGTAAATGCTATACAGAGTCAATTATTTATTTTAATGATGATAGTTCATAAACTGCACTTATCAATCAAAATACATTGATATTTTCAAAAACTTGTCTTTTAAACTAGACATATTAACTCTAATTAGAATTAATTATATTAGTTAACTACCTTAAATAATTCGACTTTAATTAGTAAATTGAAAAAAAAATTCATAAAATCAGAATTAATAGCAAAAATGACTCCAAACGAAGTCAGCAAAATCTAACCAATATCTATCAAACTCTAACACAGATCTATACCATTCAACCGAGGTCTAAACATTGGGCTAATAACAAAAATAATGACTGTAATTGAAGTCAATAAAATCTAACAAAAATCCATCAACATCTAATACAGGCTTACACATATATTTGAGACTTATACAATATAAATCAAAGCCTACACGTTTGTGTAATAACAAAATAATGATTCCAAACAAAGTCAATAAAATCTAACAAAAATCAATCAATATGTAATACAGGCTTACACATATATTTGAGACTTATACAATATAAATCGAAGCCTACACGTTTGGCTAATAACAAAAATAATAGAAATTATGAAATTAATGAAATGATAGAAGAGATGTGAAAGAGTGATGAGAAATGAAATGAAAAGAAATAAAATGAGAGGCTTTTATTGACTTGGCTCAGTGGGGTTACAATAAAATTTAAGAAAGAGATGATGATTCAGAGATGTACAATCAGATAGAGACCAAATCCAATACTAATTCAACTATAACTATTATGGCATACTAATAATCTAATATTAAGCCATACAAAAAAAAAATTAAAACCATTAATTGTTACTAGAAAAGGACTACCAATAGATCACACACCCTCTGAATAAAAATAAATGATACCTTGACTATGAAATATTATCTTTCTAAATTATATCTAACAAGGCAACAAGAGTAAATAACATCAGGAATTCTAAAACTAAAAATTTGTGCAAAATTAAAGTTAAACTTGCCTATAAAAAATTGCTGGGTGAATAAAACAAATAAGTGACATCTTGCTGACCACAGACTAACTATATTATGTTCCATCTTAAAATAATAAACAAAACAAATATTAATTCACAAATTTAATGAATCAATTTAAATTTAAACTAATAATGGCCTATTATCCAAGACATTACTCGAGCAAAGCAAAGGGCAAGGCTACTTTTTGTGCCTTTCCCATACTCACAGACAACCTACTCAAGACCTCAAATGCAGATGGATTAAAATTATTTAGATATATAAGGTTTAAGAAAAATATAGACAATGTGCAGTTAATATAAGATAATGTGAAGCTCTCAAAATAATAGTAAATAAAATATTCTTCTAATGTACTAATATTCTTAATCTCATATTGCATAATCTTTAGTTTAAGAAGATATACTGATAATTTAAAAATAAACTTTGAAATAAGCATTTAATTAAGTATCTGATATAATGTAATTATCTGTTATTATGATTCAATATTAAAATCACCTACTTTTGCATGGCTTTATAATTTTAAAACCTAATAACAAATGCATTTAATTAACTTTATGATATATTTGTGAACTTTTGAATTGAAGATTTAATAAACTTTGGAAACTTAAGATTTTGTGAACCTGAAACCCAAAACAATAATATTTTCATATAAAAGTAAAACAAACAAAAAACAAACTTTTTTGAAATAATAATAAATTAATTTATTGAGAACAGTAACAAAGTGTTTATAATTTAAATGGAATACAAGCATTGCCAATATAGCGCTGGGACCTAATACAAGTATTTTGACCTTAGAAATCTTTATTTGGTTTACAATAATACACAACATCTTTAGCTACCGTTATTGACTATCTCTCTTAAAACTCTTTTACATTGTTGGTTCTGATAAATAAAGTAATAAAATAATACAAGTACACATAATAGCAGGCAAAGACTATTCAATACTGAATTTTAATCTCCTTTAACAATTAGATATTTTAAAATTTTAAACTTTAATAATACTGTCTGTATTTAATAAGCACATTTTAAATCTTTAGTTAAAATAATTCATAAAACTATGGTGTCTTCTAGTAATCAGAATAACACACATAACTAGGTTTGTATTTGAAACCCTAAGCTTAACTTTATAATCCTGAGCTTAACAAACGCTAAACTGGAATAAGCATATTCAGTATATTTTTGGAAAAAAAATATCATCACTACTTACACTGACATAACTAATATTATAGCTAGTGATATATTTAAAACAGATTAAGCTAATTTTAAAATTAAATTAAATGTATGGAGCATTCACTCATCAGAGATCAGTTATACTCTTGTAAATAAATTTAGTCCACATAAAACTATTACCCTCAATGTTTTAAAATTAAAGATGTAACAGACTTACAAATCCAGCAATGAAAATCTGGATGAAAATATTAAAATTAGTATGTGTGAATTGCTACTATATCGTATGCATATATTTAAAACATATTTAAAAATAAATAGAACTTATTGTTGATTATCTTGTGTATGATAAAACTATCATATCAATACAATTTAAACATTGATATACCTATGAGCATTAAAAATAGCTATTACTACCTGAAGAAACAAAGTTCCTCAAACACACATTTCTTGTCATCACTAATCTAAAACAAATGCACCATCACCATTCCTACTTGCCCATATGTATTCTCACATATGTGTGACCTCACACTAATTGTTTAATAGTTATTTTTAAAAGTACAAGATAAAAATATTAATGAATATCTATTTCAAAATAACTTTCTAAGTGAAACGCTAATCTAACTTACATTTAACAAATATTGTTACACTGTTTTAAAAAAAAAAAATTACAGATTATTTTTTTAAATTTATTATTATTTATTCCAATTTATTTATAATATCTAATTATTTAATTAAATCATTTATATTATATAGTGCAATATTTATAAACTGTAATATTTCAACAGCATTAAGCTGTTGCACTTGCGCTTTTCAGATTTTAACAATATATGAATGAAATTCCCATCTCAAACACATGATAACGTCTTTAGAAAAGATAGAGTGACCATCTATCTTTTCGAACCCAAATGCTTTTGTATGGGCAAATCTTAAGTGTTTGAAAGTGAGAGTGTGAAGATATTAAATAATCATTTAAATTCTTTTTACATGCTTGAATGAAAGATGATGGTGAAATTTACTAGAGTTTACGATACATCATTCTTATTTGAAATTAAATGTCTGTAAATAAATCATTTATTTTATATAGCATGATGTTTATAAACTGAAATATTTAAATATTTAAACTGCATTAAGCATCTTTCAATCATGTAAAAGTAATTTAAAGTGATTATTTAATATATTCACACTCTCACTTTCAAACACTTAAGATTTGCCCCTGCAAATGTGTTTGGGTTCGAAAAGATAGATGGCCACTCTATCTTTTCCAAACACTTTATCATGTGTTTGAAGTGGGAATATTAATTCATTTATAGTTAGCATCTGCAAAGTGCATGTGCAACAGCTTAATGCTGTTTAAATATTGCAATATCTAATTATTATAATTTAGACATTAAAATGAATTAACAATAGTTACTTTAAAATATGTTTAATATTATTTATCAACTTATAACTATTTCTGAAATTTCCTTTACTTCAAATTATTGTCTGACATCCCTTATCAAATTAACTTACATATATTATTGAAATATTTAAACATAATCCCATAATATTCAACAACTATTATAATATTACATAAAATTAACCTATTTTACTCAATAATTAAGTTAACTTTCATTTTCATCATTATTATTTTTTTAAAACATCAGAAAATTTCAAACAAAATGTTAAGCTAAGATAACCTCAGGAACCTATTGGAATTAAGTGAAACTTCAATATATATATATATATATATATATCTATATTATATATATATATATATATATATATATATATAATTGGAATAAAGACATTGATTAATAATATATATGCCACTTTATGTACAAATAAATACCCAGGCGCCAATTCTATACATGTTAGAATAAATTTAATACTGAATTTTTTTTTTTTACTTATTGATTAGATTCTTATGTTGTTAATCCACTATGGCTTAGCTCAGTTCGGGTTATATGGTATGGTGGTTATATAGGATGCAAATAGGGATGATAGAAACATTTAAAAATAACAATTCTATCACATTGATTCAACTATATTATAAGTAGCTATTAAATAATAAGGATTATTGTGAAATTAATAATTATTACATTTAATACAGTATATACAATGATGAGGATCAGGTACCTTTTTGCTCTTCATCACCATCTATTTTAAGCAAGGCAAAACATATTTTTGGCACTGAAATATTATGATCTGTTAACTCTGGATTATTTAAACAAATGACCTATACTGGCAAATCTATAAATTCTACAATTATATTATGCTGAACATATTTATGTGGGAAAATGGAAAATCTAACGCATATAATAAAACAACTCATATGGGATATTATTTCAACAAAACATTTATTATAAGGAACTTTATTTTATAATAAATTGATGATGATTTTAATATTTCCTCTATAGTAACACAAACTTGGTTACTATTTGTTATATAAATTTAAGTGACCATTTAATTATTATTTTCCTTTTCATTAAATTAATAAAAAATTTCCTCAGTTAATATTACATTCATACTGGAGAATGAATTGTTAATAATGATAATAAATTAGGTATTGATAATATATGTAATATGATTTAATAATTATTTGTAATTAATAATTTTAGTTATAGACTTCCTTAATATTTCTTTGTTTACAATATTTTCAAGTGTGCACCCCTTTACAAAATTACAAATACAACACATTTATAAATTATAATTTCTTCTAGTTTATTTATAAAATGGATGCTGCAATAAGTTAATCATTAAATTAATGATCTTATTTAAAACATATTATAAAAAAAATCAATAAAATATTTATTTGATACAACCAGTAAATATTGTCTGATGATAAATACAACAAAATGAAGAAAGAGAGGGGAATAATAATAAATAAACATTCACATATATGCGCGTGAGGATTAATCAACATCTCCAAATTCAAATTTGACTCATTAATATAATATCTACTAACTTTTAGGACACAAAAGTTATGGAACTTAGCTGACCTATCATCAATAAATGGGGTATTTGTCACTTCATTTTAAAAAAAAGAAACTACAACTATCTTATCATATGCTCTCAAATAAGTACACTAACCATGTGTGATTTAATAAGCAAATAATCAATGAGAGTATAACTCAATCCACATAATAGAATTATCTCTCAATCACTTCTACATCCAAATGCACTCAACATATTTCCTATATAAATAGATTTGTAAACAGACAAACTTATAATTCTCTATCTTCTTTTAACAAATGGCACCAAATGAAACTGAAATAAAAATAAAATACAACTTTGGAAAAATAATTTATGATAGTGCACACACTCATGAATATAAGATTATATATAATACGATTTCTAAATCATATAAGACAATAAACTGTCATATTCCAATAATAATAAGTTACACCATGCCCAACAAAAAAAAAATTATATTATATGGAATAGAAAGAAATATCTATCAACATTTAATCATTAAATAGTCCTACTGGCTGAAATAAATTTAACAAGAGCTGCAATAGTTTCCAGTGTTTTAGAATTTCTTAATAAACATTATAAACAACTCTTGTGTGGAATGGAATTACTTTATTAATCACAAGAAACAAAATCTCTGACTCTGTAATCAAATCCAAGTAAAAGTTTATGACTTCATTCCTTTGAGGTTTTTTTAGTGTTTAATATAATTTTCATTAACCATTAAATCAATTATCAACAATTTATCCATACTTGTATATATAAATAAGTCATGTATTCAATCATCCATTTTTTTATATGTGCGAATAGTAAGATTCTATAGTATTTATCTATCCTCCTAACATAAGAGTAACAATAGCCAAATTTCTTTGATTTGATTTTATTTTGCATAGTATAAACATAAAGATTATTAATTGAGATTCCATAAAGTGTTCCACTAAAGCATTGAGCACATTTTTTTAGTTAATTTCATTTTTAATACTCCATATAACTCAGACATCATTTATTCATGGTAAATACATTAAAATAAATTATAATTAAAAATCTTATACAACATCCATGCATTCTAGAATAAAATAAATTTAGGCTATTAATTGATAAAAGCAAGAGCTGGGTACCTTAAGAATTTATCCCTCCATACATAGTTTTCCTTTGAGTAGTATGAAATAATTATCCATAGGAATAGTAGCAAATCTTCACTATATTGAGTTCACTTATCTTACTATTTTTTTTTTAAAGTATTATTTTACTTTCCATAACCATTCAATTTTTTACACCTTTTTTATTGGAAAGAAAACCTTTGTAAAAAACTCTCTCCCACTTTCTCTTTTTTTTTTTTTATTATAATCAATTAGGCAATATGCCAGAATTTTCTTGTTTGCAAAATGTCAATAAAAGAACATTGGAATGAAAAAAAAAAATTAAATGTTAACTTAAAAATGCTATATAATAATAAACAGATAAACTTTATAATTTTAAATGTAAGATTTTAAGTAAAACATAATTAGTAACTTATAAATAATAATAAAAAAAAATCATTCTAATTAATGGTATCTGTGTGTATCTGTTTTCTATGGCATGTGATTTATGTTACTACAATTTGGACATTATAAGTAATAGTATAAAATAAGAATAAAATGTGAGATGATTTAAAATGAACATACACCCACCTCTAAAAGTTAAATCTTGGATGTGAGCAGACAATGAAATAGAAAACCAATAAACAAATACCTACTATGACTCTCCTATTAATTTACCTCTCATACTAACAAACCCTGATATTGTCCATCTTCCTCTTCCTCTACCAGACACACATAATCTAAAATTTTAACAACTGGTACACCCAACTACAGTATTAACATTTTTTAAACCAAATTTTAATTACTAAATTATATCACAATTCTTTTTTTTTTTCTAATACTTATTTCTAACCATTATTAGCATGAATTTGAACTTCCCACATTTCTTTCTGGTGCCAACTTGGAAGGTTTTAATATATATATATATATATATATATATATATATATATATATATATATATATATATATATATATATATATATATATTGTACTTAAGTGAAACTTCATCTGGTTCCAACAGATGCCAGAATTTATCTTAGCTTAACTATTTATTTGTAATTGTCTGGGTTTTTTTTTTTTTGAAAACTGATAAAAATAGAAGAAACTAATTAATTAATGAATAAAATAGGTAAAAATGTATAGTATTGTAATATTTATTAAATTTTGTATGATATTGTGTGAAAAGGCAATAGCATGTGGTAGTTAATTTGGCAAGAGATGTAAGATAGTAAGTTTACTAAAATTAAATATCAAGGATAGTTTTTAATTTAATAAATAATTTTAAATGTATAATAAAGTAATTATTGTTGTGTTTATTTTTTTAATTTATAACTTATAAATAAGTTAATATTATAAGTAAAGTAAATAGTATTAAATTGGTTTAAAAATAATTTTTAAATTTTGTTAAAGCAATCTAATAATATTTAAATATTTAATCTAAATTACCATTTAACCTGTAAATAATTTCTAATGTAATAATCTTTAAATATTTTAATTTGTAGGTTTTAAATAAGTTATAATTAACTAGTAGAAGTCAGGTTAAGAAGTCATCTGTTTGTGTGCATACATGGAGATGTACGGAAAAATGAATAACTAATAATTTAACTACAATATTGATTTTTAAAAAACAGAATGAATAAAGGTATTATAATAAAAATTAAAAAAAAATTTTGATAAATAAAATTAGTTTGGTTTCTATATTTTATGCTGTTTTATTTTATGCAATATATTTCTTAAAATATTACATATGAGCAGATAGTTAACTTATTAATTGAAATCATTATGCCATGGGATTTTCAAATGATTAGATCAATTGTGTCAGTAATCAATTCCTCAGCTGATCTATAAAAGGTGTTAAAGTTAAATATAAAATAATTAGTATTGTTTTTTCCCGCCTCCCTCCTCCCATCCATTTTTGGCCCCCCGCTTTCCCCCCCTTTTTTTCCCCTCTCTCTTCCCCTTTGTTTTCTTCAAATTTTTTTACAATTTTTTTTTTGTATCTTTTGTAACCCCCCCCATGGGGGAAATAGGGGGGGAGGGGGGGAAGGAGAGACGTAAGGACCTTACTGTTTCTTTGTTTGTTTATTTTAAAATGAATTGACATAAAAATTGAGGGAGGAGTAGAAATTATAAGATATAAATAAAGAATTTTTATTCATATTTTTGGATTGTTGTGTGCTGCTCCTGAAAACTTTTCTTTTCCTTAATAAAAAAAAGTTGTATTTTTTTTTTAAAGTTTATTATTTTTATTAAAACCAAAAGTATGTTTAAAAAGTATGATTAATTGTTCTACAATTATGAAATGCAACTATTTTCTGATATCAACTCCCAATTAACTTTAAAGGTATGATAAGAAAATGTTTAAAGGAAGTTTTACATCTTGTTTTTATTTATTCATTGCATGACATATATCTACCGACAAGTAAAATTAGGATACCAAGTATTAGCATCTATATGGCTAAACATCTTTATTGTACTGAACTATTATAGTTGAAGAATACTTAGTAATTATCTAATTAATGTAATACTTAAGTGAGGAAAATTGAAAGACATATATATTTTAATTTCCTTATAGTTAAAAAATGCATCAATATTCTTGTAATTAAAACTGATTTTAAGTCTGACATTTTATTAATGATAACTTATATTAATTTCAAAGTATTACTGTTATAATAATGCTTGTTTCTAAAATAGTTTTAAAAGAGAAAAATATACTGTGCTAAAATAAGGAAGGATGAATTATGTCTGCCAAGTGTTTAGTATAATTTAATATTAACTTTGCCTAATGTTCAATTTTAAAATGTATTGAATTGGATAGATTAATTATCTACTTTTGAAATAGTTGGACAAAATACTATAAACTACCATTATTAATGATAAACTTTTGTCTATATAATGAACTGTTATATTTGTAATTATCTATACGTAAAGTTGTGACAATTGTTCCTAGCTCCTAAACAGAGCAAATTTTCTAATTGCAAAATAATTCTACTCTTATGTTGAGAAAGGTAAAGAAATTTGTTTTGAAACACATTTTAAAATGTTATATGAGGAAATAATTTTTAAAAAAATCTGTTTTAAAAAAATGTATTAGCTTAAAAGAAAATAATGAAATTGAAATACAGCTATATTATTGTACAATTAAACATGGGATCCATTTGTTTTATAATAGCATGTTGAAATTATTGGAGATCAGGGTTTGTTTGTAAACAAAGATAAATATAATGTTGCCAGGGCTGGGCTTTTTTTGTTTGTTTATGTCATTAAAAGTAAGTCAATAAAAAAGTCAAATAAATGTAAAAAAAAAAAAATACATAAATCAAAATGAAATTAATTACTTTTTATTCTTTAAATTACTTACTTTTTTTGTTAATAATTTTTTAATTAACATATAAATATTTTCATATAACAGTGAAATCAATATATTTCAAACAGCTTTTTGGGGGGATTTGAATTCTTAACAAGTTAATTAACAAGGTTGAATAACTTACCCTCTTTGGTTACATTACTTAAAAAAATAAAAAAACTTTTAAACGATCAAATATATACTATTCAAACAAACTTATTTGGCTATTCAGGAAACAACTTAAAGCTGTAATAATAGGGCCTGGAAGCGATGTCTTCCCACTTGTGCATACACCACCACATAACTCAGCCAGGTATGTATCCAGCGAGCATCTAGCTGCCCCATGGTGTTTCTTGTTGCAACATTTCAACAGACCCACAGGCACTTGATGTTTTGTGTGTGCATGCCTGTACTGGGGTCCAAAAAGTTGTACCTTTGGTTTACTGTCAGTGGTTTAAAACCTGTAGCTTCAATGTCTTTTGGATTGATAACCCTTCTAGCAGTCAGAGAAAATAGTTGATCTAGGTTTGATGTTTTCCTGAATCAACTGAAGGGTGGCTGCAGAATAACAGGGAACAGCCACAATGAAGCAATCACTGGTCTCACGGCACACTCTGCTAAAGATCCACTGCTATGGTAGAACCCTGCCCTGGTGGTTCTTTTGTCAGGCTAAACTAGATCTCATCAACTTTAACAATTGAGCTTGGACTGCCAATTTGATGACATGGCCAAGACATTAAGCTCTTGTGACAGAGCTCGCAAAGTCCATTGGTCCAGTGCAGCCTGGAAACAGGTTCAACCTGGAGATAGCCCTTGACACTGTCAGCTTCTCACAGCTTCAATAGTACAGGTGATGTACTATTGTCATGAAAAAATTCAGCTGTGATTCCTCTAGCCCGTGTCCCTTGGTGAATCGAACACTGACATCCACACAAACTGAATTTGCATTTGAAGTGATATCTTCAACAAATGTATAAGGTCATCTCATCTCCACACACACACACACACACGCACACACACACATCTTCGCAGATGCCACTACTCCATAGAAAGCTGATGGTGTCAGTTTGGAAGCAAGGCAAATTCCAAAATTTGCATCTTCGGAAAACTTTCTTTCAGACATTTTATGACAGCTAGCAGTTGTTCTCACAAAAATATGACTTGGAGTGTGATTTTATGGAAATTGCACTCACAGATACCCTTGCTGAATTTTTTGAGCAGAAAATGTGGGCTACGGAAGCATGAGACAATGCTCATAATTGTTAGTAGACATTCATAAAACATTCCAGATAGAGGGGGGGGACTTAATGAATATTAAAATAGTTATGACATTCGGAATACCAGCCACCTTCACACAATACTGTACCTGAATGTGAAATTTAATCATACATCAAAAATGTGTAACACAAATCAGAGCTGTAAGCTGATGATATGATATCTTCTGCACCAGATTAATAAAGTCATGTTTCTGTGCATTAGCATAGAAAGTAGCCACGACCACATACAAATGGTATATTTCTATGCATCCACATTAGAAATAGAATGGAGATGACTGCCTAAATGGCTCAGGCAGTTTCAACATGCTATTATAAAAAAACAAACTGTGATCCTTAAAAAAAATGTTCTCAGCTGAAGAATTTGTTTATGTATCATTCTAGTGCCAGCTTATTCTTATTTTTTTTAGTATTTTATTATAATGCTTCATTAAAATAAAATATATATTTAAAAGAAGAAGTTAAAAGATCTTCAAGAAGTATTTATAAAGTGTTTGTTCAGAAATCATTGCCATGCTTATGAATTTTTTGATCAGAAGCTTTGAATACCATCAGATAAATTATTCTGAAAAAAATATTTACATGTCTAGAGTGGAAAAACCAGAACAGAGCTGAAACTATGAACTTAAGTTTCTGTAATATTTTTTGTCTGTTTTTTTGGTTTTTTTTAAAAAAGAAACCAGTAAAATATTTATGCTGTATATTTTGTTTTATAAAATGTGTAAAACTATTAGCATAAATATACCAGGTAAACTAATGTTACAATTTAAATATTAATGTGTTTATTAGAATGAGTAAATATTTTGCCATTCTCAGGTAAATTTTATACTATTATATTTATTAAGCATTCCACAAGTTACTTTCTATTTGATAATTTCATTCACAGAGATTTAAATATCTCAGTCTTAGTTTATTTATATGGGTGGTATTTCACTCAGTCTTATTTTAAATTAGCCAAAGAGGTTTATCAGAGGGTTTTCATTCATTTGTTTTATACATTAATAATAACTGCAAATATTTTTATATGCATTGAGAATTAATATTCTCACATTTAATTTGCAATCTTTTAAAGTACACTAGTCACTATATTTTAGTATTTCATATTTTATTATGTGTGCATTGTGCCTTTGCCTATAATTATAATATGCATTTAATTTTAAAGTATTTCTTATATTAGTTGATTGACACAGTTTTGCTTTTTTGATTCTTACATTGAATATATTTGTTGTATTTTTAAACTTCTTAGTGATGACTTAGTTAGTTAATGTGAAGTATATATATTGTTGTTAGTTTAGTATTTGTTAGCCTCATAGCATTAGGCTTTTTAATTACTATGAGTATGCTTAATGGAGTATACAAGGTCTTCTTTCTGTATTGTATTGCTTTTCCATGAGCTGATAGTATTTGTTCCTATTTAGGGTTATTATATACCAGATTTTTATATTCCTAGTGATTGTAATCACATTTTGAAGTACTGGAATCCCATGATAGAGGATCATACTTCCCTGGTGCATCTTTACTGTTCCTGATGCACTGTAGACAAGGTCCAGGCATCCTATGTTCTGTCTCAAAATTATGTATTTTGAAAGCCACCACATTCTTATTCAACTCTGTGGAACATAGTATGTACTTATTTTGTCCTATCATCCATGATTTATTAATGCTAGTTCCACCACAGCAGGTGATGATGATGCATTTGTTTTTAGATTTGTGATGACAAGTTATGTTCGTTTGAAGAACATTGCTTCTTCAGCTTGTGTTAGCTATTTTAAAGCTTATAGGTATATCAATGTATGAATTGTGTTGCTATGATAGATTTATCATTCATAAGCCAATCAATAATATTTTATATTTATTTCTAAGTATGTTAAATTATGCATATGGTATAAATGGCAATTCTGACATAATACTTTTAATATGTTCATCTAGAGTTTTCACTGCTGGATTTGTAAGTCTTTTAAATCTATAATTTTAAAATGCTTAGGGTAATGATTTTATGTGGACAGAATTTATTTAAAAAATGTATATAAATTACCTCTGATGAGTGAGTTTCCCATATCTAATTAGTTTAAAGTGAGCAAAAAATTTGTTTAAATATATCACTAGCCATAATATTAGTAATATCAGTATAACTAGTGGTAATATTTTAAAATATATCTGAATATATTTATTGCTGCTTAGTATTTGTTAAGCTTAGTGTTATAAATATAAGTCTATTAGTGTGTTATTCTGATTGTTAGATAACACCAAAATATTATTAAATATGCCAATATAAAAAGAAAAATAGAATTGTGCTTATTAAACTTAGACCATTGTAATAGAAGTTTAAAGATTTGAAAACTCTACTTATTAAAAGAGATTAGGATTTAATATTAAATAGCCTCTGGTTGCTCTTGTATTCTATACTATCAGCTTATGAAAATGTTTAACAAATAATTCAGTAGAATATACTTACTCTTACCTCTCCAGCTATTAAAAATTAAATTATTATATTAAATGGTGAGAATTTATGAGAAGAGAGATAGAAGGTTAGATTAATTAATAACAAAAATAGTTATTATACAATAAGACATATATAAAATATTAAAACATAAACTTATAAATAATAATAAGAACAACAACAACAACAGCAATAATAATAATAATAATAATAATAATAATAATAATAATAATAATAATAATAATAATAATAATAATAATAATAATAATAATAATAATAATAATGATGATGATGATGATGATGATGATAATAATAATAATAATAATAATAATAATAATAATAATAATAATAATAATAATAATAATAATAATAATAATAATGATGATGATGATGATGATGATAATAATAATAATAATAATTCAATTCAATTCTTTATTTATTTAATGTACATATCAACAGCATTTAGCCAAATATAGATTGCACAGTAATGTAATTAATATATACAAATTTAAATAAGCATTAAAAAAATAATAAAAAAATAAATAAATAATAACAAAATAAAATAGAAAAAGTATAAAATGCACAAATAAATAAAAAGGCAATATCGAATTAAATCAAGGATAATATTTTTTTATGAGGACTTTAGTGAACTGTTTAAAATCCAAATTAAAAACACCATCATTACAAAAATCTTTGTTATAAGTTCTATGTAAATGAAATAAAGGGGAAAATCTTTATACATCAGATTTACAAATTTTCAGTTCAAAAACATTGTGAGTATGAGTGTTATAATTGTTTTTTAATACCTAAGTTAGAAAGCAAATTAGATTCAGAAATATTCTGCGAATTGAATTTATGAAGAAGTTTGAGATCTCTTGTTTTTCGTCTCAGCAGTAAATCAACATAGTGTTCACTATCTAAACTATTTAATCTTGCAAATTTGTCAAAAATAGACTGAATTATTATGATATCTGTTCTGTTATGAGGATTCCATATAATTGAACCATACTCCAAGATGGGAAGAACTAAGAATATAAAAAGTTTAATCTTTGTAAATTCATTAAATGCTTTTCCATATCTGTAAATAGCTCCTACAATTTTAAGAAACTTATTCACCATAAAATTAATGTGATTATGAAAAGATCCATTACTGGAAAATAGTATTCCTAGATCTTTTTGATGATCATTTGTTATAATTTTAGAGTCCCTAATAATAATAATAATAATAATAATAATAATAATAATAATAATAATAATAATAATAATAATAATAATAATAATAATAATAATAATAATAATAATAATAATAATAATAATAATAATAATAATGATGATGATGATGATGATGATGATGATGATGATGATGATAATAATAATAATAATAATAATAATAATAATAATAATAATAATAATAATAATAATAATAATAATAATAATAATAATAATAATTTTCAAAATCTGTATTATTATAATCCATAAAACGTGTAGCTTTTTTTCTGTTATTTTATACATTTTCGATTATCCCATATACATCAGCAATAATATATATACATATGAAAAACAAAAAAACACAAGTTAAAAAACTTGCTAACGCTTGTATTTATGATAACAGATGGCGTTCTACCAAAAACACCGTCAAGCGTAGTTTTCTGTTTACATAAACGTCAGAGCGAGTATTCACTATCTCTAACTTTAATTCCACTTTCAGATCATGATTTCAAGTTATTTGCTATCGTCAGTGAAAGAAAGTGGAATTAAAGTTAGAGATAGTGAATACTCGCTCTGACGTTTATGTAAACAGAAAACTACGCTTGACGGTGTTTTTGGTAGAATGCCATCTGTTATCATATATATATATATATATATAAAAATTTTACTAAAACCATCTCCTATGCATGTTCATCATTCAATTCAAGGCTTTAATTGGTGCTAAATAATTTTTAACAATCTTATTTTTCAAGTACTTTAAATGGTAATACTTTATTTATTCTCTCAAACTTGCTTGCTATTTGATATAAAAATAAAAATTAATTTACTTCAGTCCATAAACTGATTCCCAAATTAAACAACATAGTATGATCAGTACTTTTTCTTGTTCAGTTTTTGGTAAATTTATTTAATGCAATATCAATTCCAATAATCTGACTTCATCTTCCATTATTACGAGTTCTGTGCAAGGCACATCACCAAAGGTCTTTGTAACATGGCTCACAGATATCATTTTCATCTCTCATCTTTTAGAAAAGCATTCAGATTTTGAGGCATTTGGAGAAAAATTATGTAAATAAGCTTCTTCAAACAGATATCACCACGCTTAACTAATAACAGAAGATTAAAAAAGTACAACAACGATGGCGTAATTTAACAGCAAGCTTCATCAAACAATTAAGTCTCTTATATTTGATTTACAATGAAATGATAGATTCTTAATATATTTTACAAATTACAAATTAAATAAATTTTATTTTTGCAATGCTGTTATTATATTATTACTGAATAACTTATTAGATTATATATTTATTAAATATTTTATAAAGGGAAATAAACTTGATTTTTTATATACTACTTATTTAATTATTGTATGATTTTTCAAAAATCAATTTTAGAGTTAAATTGTTAATCTTGAGTATGTTATCTTTCAGCCATATTTCGATAAAGTAAAACAACTTGACTAGAAACTAGTCTGGTGATATTGAATGGAAAAGCAATGGATAAAGATTATGATGTACAACATCTAGCTACTATTTATTACTAGAGTTTGCATGATGGGAAATGTTGATACTGTTTAACAGCATGTCTTAGCCTAAAGAAATCGAGATCATGTTGTAATGAAGTGGTGATAATGCATGTGTATCTATAAAGTTGATAACTTACTATGAAGAATTAGCTAATTTGTTACAGAGAATAATAGGTTTTTTGATTTATAAATTCATCCACTGAAATCAAAGCTTTTGTATTGAAAAAAAAAAAGATGAAATAGACTGTTAATCTTGTATGGTATTCATATGTAAATTGTTCAGAATTTTTATGATCAATTGAGTAACTATTAATATTTTATAATTTTTCAGCTTAAATTTATATTTTCTCACTATTATTTGCTGAATTGTGAATAAAAGTGAAAGAAATAATTGAAGAGAAACTTAGGAAAAACTTGACTATGTTAATCGAGAAAATGAAAATGGCAATCTTCTAAAAGACATAATAATAATAATAGCAAAGAAAACAACTCAGAATTAAAAAAGAGATAAAAAAAACCATTTGATAGATCATAATAGGAATTTTGAAACAATATTAAGAAATTCTAAAAATTTTTGCAATTCTATTAAAAATCGGAACATTTGAAAATCTAATAATTATCTTTCAGAAAACTACAATGTAAAAAAGAAGGTTTAATGCTGAAAAAAGCTAACGGTATGCTATAAAAAAGTTAAAAAAGATCAGAGGAGAAAATAATATTTAAGAGCTGTATCACAAAGCTATCAATCAAAAGATCTTTGGTGATGTACCTAGGATAGAATTCGTAATAATGGAAGACGGAGGTAGATTACTGGATTTGATATTGCATTAGAACATTCTGCCAAAATGAAAAAAAAAGTACTAATAATATTATGTTGTTTAATTTGGGAAAAAGTGTATGGATTGAAATAAATGATTTTTTTATCTCTATATGAAAAGGAAGACGTTTGAGTGAATACATAAAGTATTACCTCTTAAGGTATTTGAAAAATAACATTATGTTAAAAATTATTTAACGCCAATAACAGCCTTGCATTGAAAAATAATCATACATACAAGATAGTTTCAGTAAAATTAAAGAAACAAATATTATCGCAAATGTGGATTGGATAATCGAAAATGTATAGAATAACAGATAGAGAGGTAGATGTTTTATGGATTATAATAATACAGACATTGAACATAAGGTGCTCAGAATAATTCTAGTTCTGACACTTTTTGACAATTAATCTTCTTATAAACTCTCGAGAAATCCATCTGACAGACTAGAAACTTCAGGTAGACTATGTTGGAACAGATTGATTTCACATTAATGAAATAGATATGATTTAAATATATAATGAAAAAAGTTAGTTTGTATGAAGATACATATGGATTTAGAATTGGTCTTAGAAACATTACAACTTTAGAATTTTCTGAAAATGCAAAACTTATAACTGAAAATAAAGAAGCTATTGTTTTTTTTTATTAAATCAAATGATGGAATTATAGCTTTAAAAGATATAATGATGAAATCGGTAGCTGATTTGCAGAATAGAAGTGGCCAACATTAGAATTAAAAGAGTAGAAAAGTTTTTTCAGTTGTAACAATTTATCTTAATTAACTAAGATTTAAATTGTTTGACTATGGTATTGATGCTATAAACTTTGATGAAGATAATTCCTTTGAGATTACATTTGGAAGCAAAATAAATTAGTAAGCATTCATTGATCAGAGTAAAACTGTCTTATCATATTAAAAGATGATCTAATTGATTAGAAAAATGTAAAATGTTTGCAAAAGCTGACAGGCAAAGAAGTTAGATTAGACTAGTTGTGTAAAATTGGAATACACTATTAGAAGAATGAATGTGCTTTTAAAAAAGCAAATCTATAATAAGTTATTCTGAAGAAATTCTATTCATATGATACACCAGGATTGTAATGACTTGTCAACATCTACTAATAAATCCTAGGAGTCTGTTGACTTATCAACATCTAATAAATATTGATATGGTATTTGTTTTGTATACAGAAATGTACGACATTTGCCATTTATTAATTCTTCTGAAATTGGAAATTGAATTATAAAAAAAGAAACCTATAGAAACAAATTTTATTGTCAGTGTCTAAAAAGTAAGTGATTATTAATTTATCCAAAGGCCTCTAAATATGAATGTTCTTTTTTCCTACTTTCAAATTACCAATGATGTATTCATCTTTTTTTTTAAAAAAAAATCCATATTAACACCATCAAAAATAAAAATAATCCCAAAAAAATATATTTCAAGGACTCCAAAATAATTAATATGTCATAATAAAACTGAGCAGGTATTTCAAAAGACTAGTTAATTACATTTTGATTAAATTTGTCTTCCAACCAGTTATATTTATCATGTGGATTTTGCTACTTTTAATATGATGCATTCTACATTTTACCCCTTACCTGCCATTACCCATTTGACACATAATTTGCAAGTATTTTTTCAGTAATTTTAAACTTTGTGTCTTATGATCTTATTTGAGATTTCTGGTTATGTTTTAATGTGTCATAGCCCAAGTGACTATATATTTAATGTGACAAGTCTTTGCTAACAATGTCTATCTTTTTAAGTATTTTTCCAATAAATGTAAAATAATAATTTTAAAATGTGGAAGTTATGATAAAATATGTTTCTTTTCTTTTGTTTATGACTCAATTTTATAAATTTGTAGGTTTTTTGTGTGTATTGTACTTAGTTTCATCAATTTGTATGTTATGAAGTGGATTTAGAAATTTGTGTTGTGTGTGTTTTATGTATTTGAGTCATTATTATACTTTTGTTGTACTTGAGTTATTTTTGCGCAATGTATTTTCTATTTTACTCCTTTGTCTGATCTCTGTTTTTGCATTTTATTTATATATAAATTTTCAATTTGGATATTATGAATCCAATAAAAAATGTGTGTGGAAGTGTTTTCTATTTTGCTTGCTTTGACTGAGTTATGTATTTGTATTGTGTATTGTACTTGTTTTTGAGCAATTTCTTAAATAGAGGGGAGTATATTTTACTTCTTTTGTCCAATTTCTGTTTTTGTATTTTACTTTTTTTAGCAATTTTTTTTTTTGATAGAAATTTCGCCTAGAGGCACAGTACAGTTAAATGAACAGTGTCAAATAAATAATAGAAATGTTTGAATAATCAATTATATTTTAACATAAAACATGATTATTTTAAATTTAAAATTAGAATGCAATATTAATATATTATTTAGTCTTTTTAAATGTTTAATTTATAATACAATTTTCTTTTATATCCAAAATTATTTAACCCTTTAATAAGGTTTTTTTATTCCAGAAAAAGTATAAAAATATCTACAAAATAATTACCTCTGTTTATTTCTAATTTTCATTTCACCCTTATATATGCCTATGCATACACAATATGTTATTGTATGCAATGTAGTAGAAGTGTTATAATATAATTGATATATAATAAATAAGGTGGTACTAAATAAAGTATATCATTGGTATATTAATTTAACTGTTCAATATTGCATATAATTTACATTTTTTTCAGTATTGCAGTCTTATAATATTTATTTTGTGTAATTATATAATGTAGTTTTTTGGGTTAAATAACGTGCTATTTTTTACTTACATCCAAATGTTTCAAGAAAATAGCATCCACCATTTTCAAGCTTAGAGAATTTCACCTGGACAATGGGGATATGATTTCTT
The DNA here is from genome assembly GCA_028023455.1 of Epiperipatus broadwayi. NCBI lineage: Eukaryota > Metazoa > Onychophora > Udeonychophora > Euonychophora > Peripatidae > Epiperipatus > Epiperipatus broadwayi. The sequence continues at coordinate 4,197,479 of JAQFVV010000046.1, read as the reverse complement.
TGAAACATTGATAAATAAGCAAAATAAACTGACATCTATCTATCTATCTATCTATCTATCTATCTATCTATCTATCTATCTATCTATCTATCTATCTATCTATCTATCTATCTATCTATCTATCTATCTATCTATCTATCTATCTATCTATCTATCTATCTATCTATCTATCTATCTATCTATCTATCTATCTATCTATCTATCTATCTATCTATCTATCTATCTATCTATCTATCTATCTATCTATCTATCTATCTATCTATCTATCTATCTATCTATCTATCTATCTATCTATCTATCTATCTATCTATCTATCTATCTATCTATCTATCTATCTATCTATCTATCTATCTATCTATCTATCTATCTATCTATCTATCTATCTATCTATCTATCTATCTATCTATCTATCTATCTATATGTTAATTAAAACAAAATTGTAATATATATATATATATATATTTATATATTATTTCCAGGTTTTACTACATTAATTCCAGACATAGAAGAAGGTAGATATTCACTTAACTACTCAATATTGCAAACATGATATAATCTATTTATTGCAATTATTTATATGACATATAATTTACAACAAAATGTTTTGTTTTATATTATCTATTTTACCTGAGTACATAATAATATTTATTTTATAAAGCACAGACAGTATTGAAATTAAACTGAGAGACCGCAAAACTCTCAAGTGCTTATGACTATTAACATCCAATCAGATTGCAAGCACTGTGGCAGAGAATTTGACAAGAAAAGGGTGGTTCCACCCTCTTCTTTAATTGTCTTTCACTGTATCCAAGCCATTCTAAAGTACCTAGTCATAAGCGCTTGAAAGTTTTTGCAGTTTCACAGTTTAATTTTAATTTCTGATTACATAATGAAATTGATATATATATATATATATATATATATATATATATATATATATATATATATATATATATATATATATATATATATATATATATATATATATATATATATATATATATATATATATATTTCCAGGTACTACTGAAACAATTGCAGACATGGTGGATGGTAAATATGTATATATAGTAGTAAAATAATGTTTATTCCTTGAATAAAATTGTAATTATAAAAAAAAATAATAAATTTAATGTTAAGAAACTATTATAAACAAACTTTAAATATGCAGAAGCTTTTTAGTTAATTTCTTAAACCTACCTCAATTGCTATTAAATCACATTTGAGGCAGCTTCAAGAAAATAAACAAAAGTATTTCTGCAGATTTAAGGATTGTTTATTACCATTAAATTATATATATATATATATATATATATATATATATATATATATATGGTATATACAAACCATTATACATTTACAAATATCCAGTAACGCCCTCTGTTTAAAGATCTATATCTCAATAATAGCAAAACTTAAAATGATACCCTTGTATCATTTTAAGGTTTGCTATTATTGAGATATAGATCGTTAAACAGAGGGCGTTACTGGATATTTGGAAATGTATAATTGTTTGTATATTTTCTATAATTTTTTCAGTTAGTGTTAACAGTAACTTTCTTTTCATATATATATATCACTGAAACACAGGCTTAATATATATCGTGTGTCTATATATGTAATATAGGGTATATGAGCACAGACTTTCACATGACCCACCACTCTCCACTTTATCTAATAACACTGATACACTCAAGCACATATATGCTGAAAAGATAAATAATTACCAATATACGTATTTCATGCTAAATCAGTAATCATCAGTTTGTCCAGATTATCATCGCCCACACATATATGCTATAAGTGTTCAGATATATATTACGATAGACAATCTCCATACAAGAATCTCAGCCTTAGGGTGGTCTTCGAGCATCCCATCATCAGATTTTCAATTGGATGGACGGTTGAAGAGTTGGAGTGTGTAGTAGATTAGAGCCAGTCCATTAAAGTATGAAGATTGTCTATCTTAATATATATATATATATATATATATATATATATATATATATATATATATATATATATATATATATATATAAATATATATATATATAACTGAGCACTTATAGTATATATGTGTGGGAGATGATATTCTGGACCAACTGATGTTTGCTGGTTTAGCATGAAATATGTATATTGGTGATTATTTATCTTTTCAGCATATATGTGCTTGAGTGTATCAGTGTTATTAGATAGAGTGGAGAGTGGTGGGTCATGTGAAAGTATGTGCTCATATACCCTATATATATATATATATATATATATATATATATATATATATATATATATATATATATATATATATATATATATATATATATATATATATATAATTAAAAATTTCCAGGTTTTACTACATTAATTCCAGACATAGAAGCAGGTAGGTATTAACTTAACTACCCAATATTGCAAACATGATATAATCTATTTATTGCAATTATTTATATGTCATAAAATTTACAACACCGTATTTTGTTTTATAATATTTATTTCACCTGATTACATAATGTAGTTGATATATATATATATATATATATATATATATATATATATATTACAGGTCCTACTAAAACAATTCCAGACATGGTGGATGGTAAATATATATATATATATATAGAGTAATAAAATAATGTTTATTTCTTGAATAAAATTGTAATTATAATAAAATAATAAATTTAATGGTAAGAAACTATTATAAACATTCCTTAAATCTGCAGAAGTTCTTTAGTTAATTTCTGAAACCTGCCTCAATTGCCATTAAATGGCAGTTGAGGCAGGTTATTTGAGGATTGTTTATTACCATTATTATATATATATATATATATTTTATATATATATATATATATATATATATATATATATATATATATATATATATATATATATATATATATATATATATATATATATATATATACTGTGATCTTTTATTCAGGCCCCTGTATTAAATAATCTAAAATTTTAAATCATAATAATATATTTAGCATTAAAATCTTAACAAGTGGCTTTCAATAAAAACTGTTCTGCATGCACTAGGAAATCTGCTTGATTGGAGAAGATGTTTGAAACCCAGTATAGATTTGAAACTAGGGATAAAATAGCACTTTAAAAGTATTGTTATTAATTGGAGATAAATATATTGCTATTTTATTATTGTTTAATAGCAATTGAATTAAATAAATTAAATTTGTAAGTCTTGTAAAATGAATCATTATAGTTAATTCTTAAATTAATGAAAAGCTAAAATTAATAACTGAGGTGAAACTATAAGTTTATTATTAGTAAGCTTCTATTTTATGGACTTAGCCCTTTCGGAGCCCTTACAGCTCCATAATCATAGTCCTTTTTACAGGCTGTTGATTCTATGCAAATGCATGCAAATTACAACATCCACCTTTTCGAGACTGTGAAGCACTTGTCTTTTCTGTTGATTGATATGGCATCACTGGTGATGTAACATGCCTTTTTGATCTTCCTCTTGACATTGTTCTTCTCTGTGCATACGATGTCAGCTTTAGATGGCTCAAATCTATGGCTGTCCTCCTGCTGATGATCTGCAAATACTGAGCTGCCCTCTCCTTTAGTTGTAGACTTTGTGTGTATATATATATATATATATATATATATATATATATATATATATATATATATATATATATATATATATATATATATATATATATATGCTGAGACAGTCTATTGCTCACTGTGGCCCGAGTTTCCCCATAATATACCGAATCACATCCTGTCTGCGGGCACACAATTTTAAAAATGAAATGGGGGGTGTCTTCTATATTTCTTATGTCTTTGGTGTTGTTGATGTGCTTATTTGTGTTTGGAGGGGTTCTGAATCTGAGTTTGAATTCCTTCTCAAATTTTTAGCTCCTGTAGGGTATAATTAGATGTTGTCTGTCATCTTTTGTGTTTTGTTGCAGTCTTTTATGAAAGCTTGCAATCCTTTTGGTTATTGTTTAGTGATCAAAACCCATTCTTCATAAGCATATTTTTATTAGTGAATTTAAAATGGTCTTGCACCTTATGAGTAGTTAATAAAAATGAAGCCAGATGGAGTAATATTAATGATATTCACACTAATGTTATTGGTCCGTTTGTTAACACAATGCATTGTCATCCAAGCTATATATGATATAACAAAGTTGTAGCATGGGTGATTAAAAAAAGAATTAGAGTCAACATACTTCAACTCTAATCTTATAAATTAAGGAAGAAATAAGCTAAAAAAATCAGAAAAATTTGGAATCTATTTGAATGCCATTATAAAATATTGTTGTTGTTTTTTTTAAAATGACTGAATAACATCTTAAAACCTTGCTATCGTTTCAATGCTATTTTTCCATCAATTGATAGTTCCTGATGGTCATACTGAAAAGGAGAAATGGAAACAATGTGGATAATACTTTACTTCTACAAATATTATTTCAAACCCAGAACAAGTCAAGAAAATGTAAGCCTTTGCTTTTATTTTGTTTATATTTTTAAATAATCAGATTTGAAAATGAACCATAAATTATTTACATTTAAAAGAAGAAGCTGATAATGTTTGTTTTTCACACCACTCTTAAGCATAATGCAGAAAATACATTTTTTTTTGTAAATTATAATTTCAAGAAAATAATTTGAAATAATTTTGAAGAAAATTGTCAATAGATAAAAAAAAAAAATCAAAAAAGTCATTTTTGAATCATCTAAATTTTTATAAAGTTAAAAAATAATTGCATGATTTTATTTTTTATTCTTTCTTAAAAAATAAAACTCATCTGCCAAATTTTCTTTAATGCCAATTTGTGTAACGATATAAATGGAAAATTACAGATTAATTAAAATGCTAAGGATATTGTATTTATAATTGTATAAATTATTCTTAGTATTGCTAAACAGTTATTACTTGCCAATGGAAATGTTGTAAAATAAATATTTATTTTTACATTTTTACTGTTTAGCTGAAATACACAGGCTTATATATACCTGTGTTTATATATGTAATAGACAGGGTATGAGCACAGACTTTCACACGACCCACCACTCTCCACACCATCTCATAACACTGATACACCTGAACACACATATGTTGAAAAGATAAATAATCACCAATATACGTATTTCATGCTAAACCAGCAATCATCAGTTGGTCCAGATTACCATCTCTACACATATATGCTACAAGTGCTCAGATATATATTAAGATAGCAAATCCTCCTACTTTAATGGACAGGCTTCAATCCACTCCACACTGCAACTCTTCAACCGTCCATCCAATTGAAAATCTGATGATGGAACGCTCAAAGGCCACCCTGAGGCCGAGATTATTGTCACACCCATGTTGACCTAAGGTCAATCTGACCCCACATGTACAGGAGAGTGGTGGGTCGTGTGAAAGTCTGTGCTCATACCCTGTCTATTACATATATAAACACAGGTATATATAAGCCTGTGTATTTCAGCTATTACATATTAGAGATGTCTGCCTATCCCTTGCATATGTATTTAATGGATTATGTCCTGTACATGTGGGGTCAGATTGACCTTAGGTCAACATGGGTGTGACAATAATCTCGGCCTCAGGGTGGCCTTTGAGCGTTCCATCATCAGATTTTCAATTGGATGGACGGTTGAAGAGTTGCAGTGTGGAGTGGATTGAAGCCTGTCCATTAAAGTAGGAGGATTTGCAATCTTAATATATATCTGAGCACTTGTAGCATATATGTGTAGAGATGGTAATCTGGACCAACTGATGATTGCTGGTTTAGCATGAAATACATATATTGGTGATTATTTATCTTTTCAACATATGTGTGTTCAGGTGTATCAGTGTTATGAGATGGTGTGGAGAGTGGTGGGTCGTGTGAAAGTCTGTGCTCATACCCTGTCTATTTTTACTGTTTGAAAAATGTACAAATTACTTAAAGTTGTCACAGACATTACCCCAGAGGAAAGAACAAAATCAATAAATAATTTTAAAAAGTTTAATATGTTAATTGTAATGAAACTCTAAAGTCATTTTTAAGAAAAATTATCTAGATTAAAATGTGGAAAAACCGATTTTGATTATGCTACACTTGAAAACGTTTAAATCTTGTCTTGCTATGTTGACATCAAGTAAATCAATAAATGCATTTCACTATGAAGACATTAGTACATAAACCAATAAATGATTTTTTCATTGCCTTGGAAAAGTGTTTATTATATATATATATATATATATATATATATATATATATATATATATATATTGTGATATAAAATATATGGTTTAAAATATATTTAGTAAAAGGGATGTAAAGATGTATGAAGATACATACATTTATTATTACACATATTTTTGCTATTTTTCCAATTAAGGGAAAACATAATTTTAAATGTCATTTATCTGGGGAGAAAGGAAGATATTTATCTCTCACATTTTTAAAATAGTTTTTAATATTTTATTAAAGAATGAACAAATAGACATTTTGTCAAAGATATACTATAATGACCCAAATGTTTTTCTTATATAAAAAAAAATATCTAAGCCTTTTTCATTTATTAATTTTGCATAGAATTGAACATGTCCACTTTGAATATAAATGCAGGTTGATCTCCATTATTTACATAATTGTTAGGTTAAAATAATTAATGATCATTTGACATATACTTTGATTTGTCTATTAATACATTAATAGGTTCTGCATTGTGAAATGGATTATTTATGTTTCCACTTTTTGTTAGTGTTATTTTACCTTGCTATGGTATTGAGAAGGACTTCTGACAGCTTTTAGCAGATAAGTATGTGGCGCATATAATGACATCAAATAGAATATTATTAATATTAATATTGAGCATTAGCTGATGGAGAATAACCCATTATTGTTTCCATGAGAAGATGGTATGGTCAATGATGAGTAATAATTAATGCATAGTAAGCATAAATAATCCCAAAAGAGGACATCCATGGTCTGAATTCTATTTTTTCCATGATGAGGCCGAGCCCACACGTTATACCTATGCAGATGTATTAGAATTAGCCATATTATTATACAACTATAATGCTGTCTTATAGAGCCTTCCTTTTATTGTTTAATCCATCAAAAAATTATAGAGTTAGTTTTCCACCGTGTATGGTGAAGTTTCGTATTTCAAAATTATATAGATTAAGGGTCCAAGGTCTATCTATAGTGGTTGCCTAATTGGAATAGTATTTTATGATGTTGTAGGATTTTCATCAGTTTATAGACAAACCAAACCAAAACCTACTAAAGATTATAGAACTTATAGATGTAAGAGCAAGAAATACATGTGGGCAGAGTGGATTTATCTTCATCAAGTAGTGATTAGACAATGGATCAGTAAGATCAGTTAAATATTCAATAATTCGGTTGTGGACATAGGTAATGTTTAGTGTCATATGTGCATTTGACTTATGATGTTTGTCCCCACATCAATAGAATGAATCCTTTCATATTAAAATATAATAAATTATTAATTGTTCTGCATATGATAATTGTCCTTATCATATTCCAGCAAATTAAATAGTTACTGCTCAATACACTAAATTATAACTTCAAGTTTTTAAATTTAAAAAGTTGTGTATATCCCAAAGACCTAAGTACATTTTTTATAGTTTAAATGCTAATTTAGCTTCAATAAAGTATACTAGAAACATCACTGTAGTAGTTGGTCTTATTTACTATGTGTATAAATAAAGGAATAACAAGTATTTTTTCATTCCTGAGTTTAATTTGATGTATTGGTTTTATTTCAATGTATCTAAAGTAAGTTTGTAAATATTGTAAATATATCTTGTTGTTTTTAAAAAAATATTTAGTTGCCTGTAGTCTTCTTGTTAATCACCATACACACTAATATTGTTATTTCTAGTAACATATCAGACGATTATATATTGAAATCATCATCAAACAATATAGTAAAATTAACTATATGTTGGTACATCATAATAATTTTGTTAAGCCTTATGATTTATGAGTACATCTAAGGCAAAATCATTTAATAATCAAAATGATTAACCTGGAGTACATAGTATTTTAAGTGATATACTAAAAGATAAACACTGAATATTGGTTTAATCGGTTTAGTTGAGCCCACAGAGCTATCATTCACTGATCTTGATCACATGGTTTATAATTATTTGAGAAAAGGAATGTGGTAAGTTATTGTGTTAAGTTATTAAAAAGTTATTCATATTTCTTAAATATAAATGTTATAATACTTATTAATTTTATAAAGTTTCTGAGGAACTGCTAAATATAGTTGTTAATTTGACTTTATATTAAGAGCTGTTTTGTGCATTATATTGGGATAGTGATAAAATCCCTCTCACTGAACCGAGTATATTTTGTATAAGGATCTGTGAGTGTTTGATCCCTGAGAAGAATTAGTTGTTAAGCTTCAAGGTAGAATTTGAATTAGTAGTAAATTTTATAGCTAGTTATTTATTATAGTTGGACTTGAATTAGATTACTTTCACTGTTTTATGAAAGTCAACCAAACTTTAAGGTATAAATTACTTCTTTTGTCATAAAATGTATCGTTTGGTTTGACTTTATGATAAATATTCAGGTTGTATCAAGCTTGGAATCCCTATTTTTATTTAGCTTATCTTTGTACCATTTAATAGAATATTATTTTATAATTTAAGATTTCAGTCTCCATCATTAACATTGTTCTTCAATTTCATCTTGATAGTTTTTTTATTTATTCATTCTCATTTGGCATTAATTCATTATCATAATTGATTAATCATACATTACCTTTTATTCTTCTAACATCTTAAATATTCATTAACTCTTTTTCTATCATCATCTTAATCATTCATTATTCTCATATATCTTCGTTCTTTTCTCTTAATTCTTAGACTCATTTCATTCTACTATTTAATTATTACTTATTTTCATCATCTATTTAGTCATCTAGATCATAATTCTTAGTTATTTATAAATTTGCTGAATATCAAATTTAGCTTATCACATTTTGATTGTCTGGATTTTAAAGCTGGTTTGACCAGAAGTAGTTATCTTTATTAATCACCTTGTGATATTCTTTAGATCTATAGTTTCATGCTGGCTTTGATAAATAAAGGAATCATCTCGTTAGTTTAACATATTTGATTATTTATGCTTATATTATTGATTTTTTGGGTGGCAAAGGTTTGCAAGGGCGGATTTGGTGCCATGAAATGTGTGGCCAGATTCATATATATGATTCCAGTGTTCAAAGACAAGGACACAAAGGCGAATTATAGCACCAAACATGAGTCTAGATTAGTTGTTGATCAAAGAGAGGGCACAATATATATATATATATATATGATATATATATATATATATATATATATATTAGATATATATATATATATATTCTAACCTCAAATTAAATTTGTAAGTAACTATAACTACAAAACTTTTATTACCTTCTATAAATTAAATTAAAATATCTCTTAACCTTCTTTCTTATTTAGTATTAACTGTAACTATAAAATATTTTTAACCTTCTAATATAGTAACTTATAAAATAGTTTAAGCTAAGTACATTGATCGTCCCTATAGTTAGGCGTCCCATTTTCTAACCTAACAAAATATATTCTCAGTGACATGCAAATTCACCAATGTGCAACCTCGCCCTAGCTCAGTGGTCGTTTAGTTATAAAAAATTTAACTATAGATATATGCAGTTCAGACAAAGAAAGAAATTAAAATTATAAAATAAATTATCATAAGTAAAATAATAGCTTGGGAAGATAGGAAAAACTGCCATCATTTCCTAATTAATAATTCCGAATAAAATGCCATCTTCTCTTTATCAAAAACACATTCTCTGAGCTCTTAGAATTTGCACTTTTCAACAATGATGATAACTTCTCATGTTCTTGTTAATGTTACCCAAAAAATATTCATTATGTAAATCATATGCCAATATGATCTGAAAATACTTTACTTATAGCAAATTGTAAGTTAAACTCTTTTAAACCACACCACAATTGTAATATCATCAATAATTGATCACTTCTTAATTAAAGAATAATTATAATGACAATAATAATCTCAGGGTTTCTTTGTCTACTTTATTAAAAAAAAAAACTCTATAGTACTGTGTTGTCACATTTGACTGGTATTATGGCAAGTTATAGGAAACATTCGCTTTACTTCAAAGTTAATGTGTCCTCATATATCATAACAACTATTATAATTATTTCAAAGGCGTGATAAATATGTTCAACAATGACATAAATAATCACATAAAATTTCGAATAATATAACCTTTTTATCCAGAATCTCAGTCAGAATAATAATAAGACAAGGTGCTTTTTGTGTCCTTCCATCATCCATGGCAACGCAATCAATTAACTAAGACTAATTAATTCAGCAATTTAACTAGATATAACTAGAATAATGTAACGTCACGGTTAAATCAACATTAATCTGTCTATTGTTTAGGTATAGATTAAAATTATAAATTCACATGTTTGCAATCATGCTATTGCATTGGATTGACTAGCTAAAAAGTGCATTTCATTTACTAATACACTAATCTATAATTTTGGCAAACTTTCTATAAAGCTTTTACTTAAAGTTATTGATAGAATGACAGCCTGTTAAGCTAATTGCGCAGACGCTGTGAGAATGTTATTAATAAATGAATACCTTCGAACAACCACATGATATAGTATTTATATAAGATCATGTGGTTGTTCGAAGGTATTCATTTATTAATAACATTCTCACAGCGTCTGCGCAATTAGCTTAACAGGCTGTCATTCTATCGTAATTATAATTGCACGCAAGACGTTATAAAATAAATGCTTAAAGTTATTGACTAACTAATTTTGTTTTTTATTGATTAATACTAAGATATGAAGTACGCAAAATATTAAATTTATTTGTAATAAAGTTAATCAAGTTATGTTTTATAATTGAACAACCTATTCCTCATTATGAGTCATTTATCAGAAGTCGCACTCACCATATCACATGTAACTTAATGTCCAACTAAGTTACGATAAATATTGCAATTATAAGTGTAATTCAAACTATGAATATTTCTTAATTATTAACTATCACTAAACATTGAGTTTGAATATTCCTCCAATAAATAAGCGTTTCAAAATAAGCAATTTTAATTTAACTTTCTCCATTGGTTTGCTTGTCAACTACTAGCAAGATTCAGTAGCACAATACATATATTGATCTCAATTATTAAGGCACTATTGATACTAAAGTGCATCTTGAGGAACTAACACCTCAAAGCTAACATTTATCATTGCCATAACTTTTAAAACAAAGCACTACAATAAACACTTTCTATGGTGGAACTATCTTTATATTCACATGAGGAATGTAGAATAACAACGAATGTCTGCAGAGTAAAATATTACTCAAGTATTTGGTGGTTTCTTTCCTATTACTCAGGCATAAAACATATAGGTGTGGAATCTATATCTTGACCACCTAAAGAAAATGAACATGCACCAAGATAATACTCGTTTGGGATTTAAAATACCTTAAGTTTACTAAATATTATATCAACTATGGATCGTTCTATTCATGAGAATTGATCATCTGGACTATCAAACCTACCATAACCTTGTATCAAAACTAATCTTCCCATGGAAAATAAAGTGTTTTGGGGAGATCATTTTCATCCCACAAAATAACATTCATTATAAGTATTACATATGCTGATATTAAGCATATATCGATCCTACACTTAGGCAAAATAAGAAAACACATTAAACATAATAAACCTATGTTACAATGTATACCTCAATCAATATCTGAAACCAATGGACATGACAGGATAAAAGAATAATAATTTTAATTTTAATGAAGGAACATTCAGAAGTAATTGGTAGCATACTAGCTTAAACTAAATAAAGTAGATGTTCTATTAAAGAATAAATATTACTAAATTTCTTAATTAATATAATATAAATTCTGTTCAAACTTTAAACAAGAAATATCTTGTTATAGCATTTTTTTAAGAGTTACTTCTGATAATTTTAAATATTTATTTTACCCGTTAAATAAATATAAAATATTTTTTTTCTTTTAAGTACCTAATATGCAAAGTTTATATCTCCAATTGCAATTAATAAATAAGATGTATTTCCTAGGTATTACTTCATATTAAATACAAACTTAATCCGGGTAATGATAGTAAGGCATATACTTATCATTACAAGATCATTAAAATGTTACGTGACAGATATAGACCTTAACTTATATTGATATAAAAAAAATATAATATAATTTTACAAATTAGTTTTTTTCCTTTAAAAAAAACTTTAAATAAACAAATGCATATTATCTCATTAGCAGAACTATTTTTCTGTGAGCTGTTGACCAGGTGAAGAGTTTTCATCCCATCAAATTTTACAAAGCACTGAAAATAATAAATACATTTTTTTTTTTTCTTTCATGAAAAGTTCCATTTTATTTAGCAATTGTAATAATAATCTTGTAAAGAAAAGTATCGTAAATCCGAAGATTAATTCTCACTTGAATTATACTAATAAAATTTGGATCCAAGAAAAGAAAACGAATATTCTAACATAGACGATAAACACACACATTATTTATTGACTAAATGTATAATTAGCTAGCTTATGTATTGAGAAAAATCCGAATTTTTTTTTCTGTACATTATGATGATAATAACTGCAGTTAACTTATAGCATATATCAAGTTTTATGAATCCCACCTTGCGTATAGTATATTATATAATTTGATTTTATAATTATGTCCCTAAAGATATTTAGTTCTCGTTCATATTTTTTTGAATTTTATTTCCCAATAGTAATTTTCCCCTTAAGAATGCATGTATTTCCAAAGAGTTGTTCTTTTTCTATTAAAAAAAACATGCAGGTGGATGTATAGCTTATTATTATTATTATGACTGTTTTTTTTTTACTTTTTAGACAACTGTTGGTGAATAAAATATATTTTTGGATAAAATGGCATTATTTCTAAACACAGATGATACACTTCTAAAAATATTTCTAGTTCTTCTTTGTTTTCTTTTGAATGTTTCTTTTAATTATATTTCTCCTACACCAAGAAAATATTAATAAATAATAATAAGTCACTAAATAATTATTTCCCACTTGGAAAATATTTGTTTTCCTTAATTTACATAAAATAATAAATTGCTTAGTATAATCACTTCATTTTTCTTGGTTTTGTTAAAAAAAAAAAAACCCATCCAACTTTTAAGACATGACAATTACTTAATGTAGATAGTTTTGAAATAGATAGATGACATAAAAATTCAGGATATCTTACCAAAGGATTTAGCAACACATTATGAATAGAACTTTCACTTGATTATCCATTTATTCCTGCAAAATTTTAAAAAAAATGGGTTACCAAATTTGAGCACTGTTATTTCTGTGAAATACAGTAGGCAGATGATATCTAAAAATGATTTTGAGTATGAAATTGGTGATTCTTTTAACTCTAATGACCTCTTCCAAGAAAAAAAAATAATCACTTGGTTATGATATAAACAAAAAAAGGAAAAACTTATTACAATCATATAATTTTCAGTATTATTTAAAATATATTACAAAGTAGATTAATAATGAAAATAATAAATACACTTAAAACCAACAATCATTCTCCATGATCTTAATTATACATAAATTATTTTCTACAAATAAATTTACCAGAAGTTACTGTTTTTTAGAATAAGATATCTTAAAATTTTTTAATTGACATTTATGTTTTTTTCTGCTTTCTATAACCATCTAAGAATTAACTACAGTTTATTATATTTATTTGACATTATATTAATTTGCTCTAATAAACAATATTTTAATCAAATTATTCATGTTATTTTAAAAACATGATATTGCATTAGAAAATATATCATTTATTCACACAAACCATATCTGGGTGAATGAATAGAATACCTTACTAACCAATTATTACTATTTTTTTTATTTTATCGTTTTATTTTTCTTAAAGAATAGCATTGATTTCATGCAGAAATAATGCTAAATAAATCCAAGTGCCAAAAGCATTGGGTTACTATATATATAAGATATATTTTGCTGGTTCATCCGTATTAAATACTTGTGTTACCAAGTCGAGACATCAATATATCTATATTTAAAATATTTTAACGCGGATGAGCCCGCAAAATATGTCTATTATATATGCAACCCGTGAAAATATATATATATATATATATATATATATATATATATATATATATATATATATATATATATATATATATATATATATATATATATATATATCCAGGTTTTACTACAATAATTACAGATATAGAAGAAGATGAAGGTAGATATTCACTTAACTACTCAATACTGCAGACATGATATAATCTGTTTATAGCAATTATTTATATGTCATAGAATGTACAACACAGTATTTTGTTTTATAATATTCTTTTTACCTGATTACATAATGTAGTTGATATATATATATATATATAATATATATATATATATATATATATATATATATATATATATATATATATATATATATATATATATATATATTCCAGGTCCTACTAAAACAATTCCAGACATGGTGGATGGTAAATATATATATAGTAATAAAATAATGTTTATTCCTTGAATAATCCCTTAGCCTTCTTCAACTATCATATCTTTTATTTGATATTTTATACTGTTTCCATAATTTTAATAAAATACTAGTACAAAATGGAGAACTATTGGTTGTATTAATCTCATCATATCTAAACGATATTAATAATGCAGTATATTGCATTCAGATTCTAAATATTTTATATAGTAAGAACTTTAGACCTTAATGAGGATAAATTAATATTTCAGTAATTCATAATATGACCATATTTTCATATTATGGGAGCCAGGATGAAATTAGTGATACTTTAAAAATTAATAAATCACTTATTGACTATACTTAGAAATATTGAAAAATAAATAAATGTTCTTAATAGAACGTCTGATGCAATCTCCCAAAGTGCAGGTTGGAAATCTATCTCATCTCTTAATGTCCCAAATATTTTTTTGGCCAAGAAAAATTCTCTTGTTTGTAAACTTAAAGATGCTTTACATATGACAAATACAACGGCAATAACAAATAAAAAGAAACTAATCATAATTCACATGTTTATAACAAAATATATATTTTTATTATTCATTTTACAAGAGATAGCAATTTATTCTTATAATAATCAAGGAAAAAAAATCATCACTAATTTTCATGAAAGAAAATGAAAATGTACAAGTAATGCTTGGAAAATATCAATATCAAAATTACATTATGGTTACTAATGTTTAAATGCAATTTTAGTTTTATTAATTGGGGATGAATAAAGTTATACACAAAATATATCTTTCATCAAAATATTTTAAGAAAATGACTTTTGTTGCCAAAAAGAGAGAAAAAATACAAAAATGCACTTACTACACGACAACAGATGATTTAGTTTTTATTTTTAAAGATAAAGGTCATACATTGTAATTGCTTTGCACTTTCAATTAGTTATTTGGCATAAACAGGAATATATAAATAATATTCACTATAGAATAAACTATATCAAAAATAAGTTTAACTTAATTTCATTTTTGCAGATAGTTTATGGCTTTTTCATTTAAATAAAGAACAGAGATAAAGTGATTATATTTTTGTAAATATAATTATCTATTAAAACACCAAATGATCACTATGTTAATGCTAAATAATCACAAATTTTACTATAATCAATGATTTTCAGAAGGTTTGTTTATCAAAATCTACATATACTGTTTATTACACCAACATACATAGTGCCAGTTTCTTAGATGTGGCCTTCATCAATGAGGAGACTTTGACTTAATATCACTGCACCTACACAAATTTTAATGAGTTAAGGTAGTTTTATAATAGCATGTTGAAACCAGTTGATGGTATAATTTCTATGCAAACGCAAATAAATATGTTGTTTTAGTGACAATGTCACTATATAACATTGTATTTCAATGTTTAAGCATATAAATAATCTGTTTACTTATCTGCGGTGCCTATTTCTATACTACAGCAGAGAAATAGGATGTTTATTCTGCTGGAGAGGGATACTGTCATTTATGGTGAATTTTGTGTTACACAGTTTATATGAACAATCCCACTTAAAATTTCACTACGGTATCAATTTGTATGCTGCAGCACAAAAATAGGATTTATTAACATTTACGGTACAGGTATTTACAGCACAGAGAGTAGGATATTTATTATCTGCTGCAGCAACCGTTTCCACTTACAGTAAATTTTGTGTTACACAGATTATATGAACAATCTTATTTTAAATTTCACTATGGTATTTTGTGAGAGTGTCTGTAATTGAGACTGTCAAAATTGTTCAAATTTGTATGCCCAAATCATTATTTTCCAAATCCAATGATGTAGTATGAGGTACTAAAAATTGTGCAAACTTTGATCTGCTTCTCTATACAAGGGTGACACTTTAATGAATCATCAAAGGGGAGGTATGTGCATGATTTTTACGAAAATCTTGCTAAAATTCACATTTGCGTAAGATAAATTGTGAGACCAATGGAAAATACTGTTTTTTATTTTTGGCCAGATGTTGTTTTGAATAAATACTTTCATTTTTTTTTATTGTTATTAAAATTACAAATTATATCTGTGTGACCATTATGTTGTTTTTGGGAAAATTATTTGGTTTTATTCTTGTTAAAATTAACAATTTTATTAATGTGGCCACAATGTTGTTTTGAGGAAATTATTCATTTTTCTTCATGTTAAAATTTGATTTGCGTCGCCATGATATTGTTTTGATTTGCTTTTATTTTTATTAACATTACAGATTTCATTTTAGAAAAAAAAAGTTTATCCAATGAATTTTTTATTTCTTTTAGATAAATGTCATTATTTATGATTTTATTGTAAATCAAAAAAGCACTTTAAAGTAGAAAAAAGAACAATGGCCTGGTAACAGTACCACTTAATATCACTGCAACTACACAAATTTTAATGAGATACGTTAATAAAATATAAAAAAAATTCAAAACAAAAAAAATTATATTAATGCAACATAATCTTAAAGAAGAAAAAGACAAAAATATATAAAATTATTCAGTAAGATGAAATGGATATTTAGAGTTGGTGAAAATCATTATATTATACAAAAAAAAAAATGATTATGTAATGATATGTAGTCTGAGCGTCTGATGACAAATATACTTACATTTATTGTGATATCGGAACAAAACACTGATCAATGCTTAAATTATTTAAATGTATACTTTTTTAATGAAAATTATAATAGTACAATTTATTGCTTCTTACTTCAAACACATCATATTTTTTTATTATTTATGTAAGCATATTAGACCATTAATAAAAATGGGATTCCAACTTCATTGGTTGTCTTGATAACAGTTTGATATTATTGATTGTATTGATATTGAGATTGTCTGAGTATTGATAGTTTATTAATGGTTACTTTTAAAATCATTTAGCCTAGTACAGTATTACACTTATTATTTAAGTAATGCCTTGGGTGCTATTTGACATTCATAATTGCAGTTTGTCATGATATAATTGACTATTTATTGTCTGCATTCAGAAAAGGTTATATTTACCTATATAAAGATATATATTTAAACTTCTGTACCAATAATTTTAACCTCTATCATTAAGTTTTTAGCTTTAGTATCTATATAAGTATAATAAACATTAATAATGGTAGAATTCTACCTTTATTGTTAAAAGGATCATACCTTGACAATAGTTTGAAATTGTTGATTGTAGTGTTATTGCAATTGTCTAAGGGCTGACTGGTTTTAATGATATATATATATATATATATATAAAACCAGTCATATATATATATATATATATATATATATATATATATATACTGTCCCACGTATGTATTCAAAAGTCCCCCCCCCATTTAAAAAGAATAGCATGATTTATTGTTAAAAGAAAAGAAAAGACTTAATAATGGTTACGGAAAACTAAAAATTAAAAGAAACAAAGGAATCATGAAAATTGACAGCAATAAAAAAAGAAAGTTAATTTGGTCAAAGAAAAAAGCGACAACAAATACGTTTAAATCTGCAATTAAAAAAAGCATAAATCGTTCTTTATTAAAATTCATCAATTAAAAAAGAAAAAAAAGATAAGCTTATTTTGTATTTGAGAAAATAATTAGTAAGGCAAAATGCTCCAGGCAAGGAAACATTAAAATTAATGGAAATTGAAAATACATAGCCATATAATTAAAAACGGTCTTCACCAACCAAGAAGAATAGCCAATGAGCTGGGGGAAATGGCAAGACAGTAGATGAAAACATACCCCAACAACAATTAAAGCAGGCATCATGTAAAGAGAATCCATTCTGATAAGCAGAAAGAGTATAAATAGGCTGAAAAAAATTGGATTATGAGACAGAGAGAATAGTTTTTTTTTTTATCAGTTTTTATTAGGTAAAGCAATAGAGAAAGTAGTTTTTTTAGAAGTAATATTGGATAAAACAAGCAGAGAAAGTATAACATATTTGGAAAATTCGGATTATCAGAGAGTGTTTGTTTTTATCAGTTTTACTAAGTAAAGCAAGACAGACAAATCAAAACTTAACCATGAAGAAATAATTTAACATGTGTGTTTAACTTGCTTTTTTCTCTCTATCCACATTCATGAAGTGTGCTCCAGCCTGTCTACTGTGACATTCATTAAGCCACCATTGGTATTGAAAGAGAACAGTAAGTAAAAAGGTAAGAATTAAAAAATAGTAGCAATTCAATTATTAATGCTATGATAAAGTTTCTAATAAAAGAAAAAAAATAATGGAGAAATATGAAAACATTAATTGTGTTCTATATTTCAAATTACAAATGAAACTGCTAGTGAATTTATGTATAAAAATATATGTTTGCAGCAGACCAAGTAAATATTTATGCTAGAATAATTAAATGTAAATCATAAATGCTTAACTGCATATTACTTGTATCTGGATAAAATAATAAAGATTATGTGTATGAATATACATCTATATTTGACTAAATTATAAATGATCCACAGACTTAGAATTACTGAGTTTAAGTGTTTACCAACCTGTAATAATTCTCAAAATAATAAAATGCTATATAAATCATAAATGCTTAACTGCATATTACTTAACATCTAAATCAAATAATAAAGTTTATGTGTACGAATATACAACTATATTTGACTAAATGATAAATGCTCCACAAACCTAGTATTGCTGAGTTTCAGTGTTTAACAACCTGTAATAATTCTCAAAATAATGAAATGCTGCATAAATAATAACTGACTGCATATACTTTATTAGAAGGACTTGCAAATGGGGTTATTGATAAATAAAGTGATTTTAAACTTTTTCTCATAAGTGAACTGAAAATAAATCTTCACACATGGATAAATATGGACTTGAAAATGAAGTATTGTTAAACAAAATGCTTTTAAACTTCTTCTCATAAGTGAACTGAAAAAAAATCTTTACACATGGATACATATGGGCTAAAAATAAATTATTGTTAAATAAACTGCTTCTCAGTGTCTTCTCATAAGTGGACTGAAAATAAATCTTCATATGGATATGCATGGACTTGAAAATGAATTGCTGGTAAATAAAATTGTTGTTACTTAAAACTACTTGTTGATGTTCAATTCTATTTTTTTATTGCATTACTCATCATTCAGTGCACTTTTTCATGAGAATTTCATGCCTCCTGAGCTATGTCTAGCATAACTAGACCTACGTAAGTCAGGTTGTAGTGAGATGGAAGTCTAGTTGTGCCATTTGTAAAACCAAACATAGAAATGTCTACATGCTTCCAGTCTCTGCGATGCTGTATCCTCTGATGAACAGGAAATATTGTTGTAGGGGGGGGGTTATTATCCACATTGGGGAACTCCAATCGATAGTTCCTTTCTTCATCATGCTCATCAGGAAATTGTATATATATATATATATATATATATATATATATATATATATATATATATATATATATATATATATATATATATATATATATATATATATATATATATATATATATATATATATATATATATATATATATATAATATGTTTTCATGTTTATATGATGTAGATAAAATAATATTTTTGAGTATGAACCCTGTATTATTTTGTATTACCATCCGATATTTCGATGGACTAGAAACCTCCATTATCAAGGTTAATTTTTGAAAGAACAATCATTAGATCTCAAAAAATAACATGATTCAGTGCAAGATAAGATGTGAGATTCAACTTTAAGTAGTTCAATGTTCACAATATGAGTCTTATCAAAATGTTTATTTCCCTCAGTTTTTTCACCTATTAATTTCAAGTTAATATTAAATAAAATGATATGTTTCCACATATCTGGAATATGTTGTGCTTCATCAGCTCTATTTAAACCAGTAGGTCTCCTTAATATTTCAACTGACTCTCTCATGGTTCTTAAATCATATCTTTTCATCAGGTTTGTGACCAATTTCTAAACAAATAGGAAGTAAAAACTGATGTGTTAATTTTTTGATTAAAATCATTTCTATGATCCTTAATTATGACATTTATTATTCTATTAGAATGACTCACATAGCTTCTTGAGCACTGGAAACATGGAATTTCATAAACTCCTTGGTGTTCCAAAAATATTCTGCATTTAGGTTTATATAAAAATCACCAATTTTTTTTGACAGTAGAAAAAGTAGTCTTTATATATAAACTTCCCACATCATTAAATAAATATACAAATTCAGTTAGAAGTGCTGTTATATTGTACTAAACATAATTTAAACATATACAAATGGGGTGTTGGTTATTATTTTCATAAATATATTTGATTTCATAATGTTTTTAAGATTAGCACTTACTACTTAAATAATAAAAAAAAAAAACATTTCTTACAAAAACAGATTTTGTACTC
Organism: Epiperipatus broadwayi; assembly: GCA_028023455.1. NCBI lineage: Eukaryota > Metazoa > Onychophora > Udeonychophora > Euonychophora > Peripatidae > Epiperipatus > Epiperipatus broadwayi. The sequence goes on along the minus strand of JAQFVV010000046.1, from coordinate 4,176,543 downwards.
TGTTTTTTCTACAATGACATTATAAGATAATTAATTTATTTTCCCAACTTTGCAAGAATTCACTGTTATCAAAATAACAAACTCATTTGAAATAAAAGCAAAACTGACCTCCCCATAAAAGAAGGGGGGATAAAATGAAATAAAAACATGAGGAAATGTTTTATCAACTTTAGGAAATTATTTGAATATTATTGAAACATAATATATAAAAAATAAGGATTAGAATTATAATATATTATTGCCACATGAAGGTGAAAGAAAATATTACATTTATTTAATAGAAGCTCAATGGTAAAAGAAAAGTAAAGAATGTTATATAGAGTTATATTCAGGCTAATATCAGGTAAGTGAATTACAATTTATTTAACAAAATATTTAATTTCTGGTTGAAAGACCAGCTGATAGAATAATATTATTTAAAATGTCTGACAGAGTTATTAGAAATAATTACAGAAGTCTGAATTTAAAAATTTAGACATTAGGCAGTGTCTAGAGTTTTTTTACCTTTGTAAGTAGTGGCAATTCTTGATGATTCCAGCATCCATTGGAATTGGTGAACTAGATCTAGTTAGATTTGGTCAGTCAGGCAGGTAGCTTTTAGTTATTCAGTCTTTAAGCTTATTAAAGTTCATGGGTAATGGGATCCTGAGTGATGAGTTTGGGAAAAAACATGTTGGAATGGAGAGAAAGTTGAAAATGCTCAATACTTTTGATACATTGAATTATTGTCATAACAAGCATGGATTATCATTACTATTGCTGTTTAAATATCACCATTTCTCTTGGGATTCAAATCTAGCAGTATTTATACTATTTTTTTCATTTATCTTGGAAAGCACTTAGCTCCTAAGCCTGAGGGACTTTATTCACTTAAAGCATCTGGAATTTTCTGACTGGATGCACCTTCTGTTTAAGTATGTTTTAAAGACAATACAATCATGTTAAAATTTCTTGAACTGATTGTTTTAAAATATGATCTATGATTTTAAAACAAATTTGAAGTGGATGAAATGTCCTCTAATGGATTCTTACAATATTCTAAAAAAATATCATATGGTTAAGATTAACTAATTGGGTTTCTAGAAAATTGTCTTAATTGCATTCAAGAATATTCTTACAAGGATTGTTTCAGACATGATTAAAATAAATAATAAATGAAATATAATCTTAATATATATATATATATATATATATATATATATATATATATATATATATATATATATATATATATATATATATGTCAACAGATGGCATTCTACCAAAAACTCCGTCAAGCGTATTTCATTTACATAAACGTCAGAGAATGCATTCACTATCTCTAACTTTAATTCCACTTTCAGATCATGATTTCAAGCTATTTGCTATCGTCAGTGAAAGACAGGAATAAGAACTAGATCTAAACACAAACTCTGAGCATTTATGAAACAGTTTCTATTCAGCTTGCAAGAGTGAATTTTTTAGACACGTTAATGTCTTCGAACTCAGCATAGCAAGCCAGATAGCTACATGGGTCTGATATCAGTTCAGCACCTTTGAGGTATTTCTTGCAATGATATATATTGCAGAGGCTTCTACTATGTGGTGATTCTGAACTGATATCAGACCCATGTAGCTATCTGGCTTGCTATGCTGAGTTCGAAGACATTAACGTGTCTAAAAAATTCACGTTTGCAAGCTGAATAGAAACTGTTTTATAAATGCTCAGAGTTTGTGTTTAGATCTAGTTCTTATTCCTGTCTTTCACTGATGATAGCAAATAGCTTGAAATCATGATCTGAAAGTGGAATTAAAGTTAGAGATAGTGAATGCATTCTCTGACGTTTATGTAAACAAAATATGCTTGACGGTGTTTTTGGTAGAACGCCATCTGTTGATATAAATACAAGCACTAACAAGTTTTTAATTTGATTTTGTTTTTCATAAATGTACCTTTGAGGTCTTTCTTGCAATGACATATATTGCAGAAGCTTCTACTATGTGGTGATGCTGAACTGAGATCAGACCCATGTAGCTATCTGGCTTGCTATGCTGAGTTCAAAGACATTAACGTGTCTAAAAAATTCACGCTTGCAAGCTGAATAGAAACTGTTTCATAAACACTCAGAGTTTGTGTTTAGATCTAGTTCTTATTCCTGTCTTTCACTGACGATAGCAAATAGCTTGAAATCATGATCTGAAAGTGGAATTAAAGTTAGAGATAGTGAATGCATTCTCTGACATTTATGTAAATGAAATACACTTGACAGTGTTTTTGGTAGAACGCCATCTGTTGACATAAATACAAGCATTAGCAAGTTTTTAACTTGTTTTTTTTTGTTTTTCATATATATATATATATCTGTTATTTTAATAGTTGAGCAAGAAAAAAAATATGTATTAACAAATACGTATATATACGTAAGGATGGAGTTTGAATATGGTTTGGTGATGGGAGATTCTGAGTGGGCTGTGATGCTCGATCTATCTATCAATCTATATATATATATATTTGATTAGATAAGCAAATTTTAAATATTCTACAATAAAATTAGTGTTTTATTCATTTTTTTTATAATGTAAATGTCCTTAATTTAGTTTACTTGAAGTTTTTGTAATTTTTTTAAAACAATCTTCATATTTAGAACTTCAAGTAGCATGATCTTTATAAAATATGAAAATATATTGACATTAAGTATTTTAGAAATTACTTTTATTTAAGAAATATTATAAATTTCTTCTAATAAGCTTTCTTCTTAAATCATTCAAAAATATAGATTTTATTCTATACATTGTTCTTTAAATCAAACACAGTATAAGTCCTTGTGGGGGTATTGCTGAAAAAAAAATAGAATCTTTAATTTTCTAATAAATTATTTTATTTGGTCCTATTTATATATGCATGAGATTGCTAAAGCATATCATATTATATATTGTGATATTACAATTCTTTATTAAATCATTGAAATAATTTCATTTCCTTTAATTCATTGGTAAATTGCATTTGAATGTAAAAGTTATCACCCTGTCAATATTCTTTATTAATGAATTAGTATTTCAACAATGGTTTTTTTATTTTAAATAATGAAAAATACTAATTTACTATGTTAAATATTTATTTTCATAAATATAATAGAGATAAAAATATAATGTATACATATATTGATTTTATGTATGTGTGAATAAATGTATACTCATACATTTCCCTTTGACTAAAGTGGATTAAAATGAACTAACATTTTATTTTAATTCTTCATCTTTATCAACTTTTATGCATTATTACAATTCATTTTTTCCCTGGCTTAAGATTTTTAAATTCTTAATCAATTATTAGAAGGAAAATTGAGTATATATTACTATGTTTAATAATAATTAAAATGCTTTATGGACAATTGGGTTCTTATTTTTTATAATGTATTAAATATGCTACATCTCATATAAATTGTTTTGATCAAAACATGCATTAGATGTAATATCATTTTTATAATATCACCATTTATCCTGACTATTCTATTTTTTTATTAAAAAAATAAATAATTTATTAAAAAAAAAATGTTACAATTGTTAAATTAAATTTACATGACTTTGAACTAAACTGTCTTTTGCTTAAAAGAAGCTACTCTGGTTCTAATCCCAAGCAAGGTGTTTCCTAGTAATTTCAAAATATGCTTTGAAAAATTGTTTATAAAAAACCAAACCTTACTACACATGTCCCAAAATAAATTTGGTGTAAGCATTTTGTTTCTGTCTTTATTTTTTTTAATTATTCCAATGTAGGCATTCAGGGCACTGAGGGTCTATTGTTCAAAGATAAATTGGCATCTGATAATCTAGACTGCATAGGAAAGGAAGATGGCCAATCTGATTATGGAAATATCACCATTGTTGATGGCCATCTTAATAGATAATAACATTCTAATATCAACTGAGACTTTAGTTGATATCAATGCTTTAATGTTATTAATGTAGAAACACATGTAAAGGAGATGTTGAATAGTTTCATCAGTCATTTTGAAAAGTTGACATTGAGGATCGATGTTATTAAAACCTGTTTTCCACACTAGAAAGTGGTTAGTGGGTAATTCTTGTAAGTTTACCTTTATGATAAAGTTGATAAATTTTGATTCAATGTACAAACCTTTGAGTTTTTTGATTAATAGTTTGTTATTTAGATCAATCTCACTGTGAAGTAAAGCTTGATCATTATAAATCAGGCCATAATTTTCCCAGTATGTTTTTTTGCATTGGAAGGAAGACTGTGTTACATTTATGAGTCTTTTGTAAAGTTTAAAATTTCCACAGGTCACTTACTCTCAATGGGAGTGGGTATCTGTGGGTTTTTTTGGTAGAGAAAAATTTGAATTTTCTTGTTCCCTGTACATTGCTCATAAGGCACTATATACTTTGTGGGCATAGCATGTGGAGACTGAATGTAGTCCCATCCTATTTAATTCTTTATGCATATGCATTTTGGCTATACTAATAGCAACCTCTTTGCCCTTCCAATAAAGTATGGAGCAGAGGGAATTAATCTTATTGACAAAGATATTGGTTGCTTTGATTATAGGCAGGATATAGTTTATTCTCAGCAATATCATCATGTTTAGTAGTGAAGTTTTGCCAGTTTGGAAGAGCGAAATTTGAGTCAGTGAATTCACTGTTTTCATGTTTTTGTCAAAAATGTTTTGTTGAATATCTTTTGTCATTTGCGTGTAAGCCTTGTACAATGTAAAGCCTAAAAAATTGGGGTTCTGAAGTAAATTGAGATTATATGGGCATGCCAGTGAACATTTTCCAAACAGATGACTTGGAGTAATTTACATGAAGATTTATTGTCGATTCGTATTTATTAATAATTTGTTGGACAATTGTAAGCAACTTTTTATTTGGTAAAAATATAGTTACATCATCCACATAGGAAATGTGATGTACCTCTTTTTTAAGTGTTGGTAGGTAGATTCCAGGCACTCTCCTCTCAATTTCATGCAGAAGAGTGTTGATATATGCTATAAAACAAAGTGTTGCTTAGTGGAGAACCCTAAGGAATTGAAAGATCAGGCCTAAAGCCAGAAGAGATTCTTCCATCAAGTGATGTGAAAACTGATCTATTGTAAATAAGGTTCCTAATGATTATGATATAGACACTCAGAACTCCATATCCTTGAAGGGTGTGTAATAAAACTGAAGGAATTACATAATCAAATGCAGAAGAAAAGTTAATCTGAATAACAATCTGGGAAGATTTTCTATGTTTTCTGATATGTTCCAAAAGAAGTGAGAATAGATGGACTGCATCACTTGTGGAAGAACCCCTTCAAGCAAATTGGTAAGGTGTGATGTGATTGTAGAGATGATCTTGTATGAGATCTTTAACTATTGCTTATATTGTCTTAATTAGCCAAGGGCCATGGATATTGGTCCGATGTTCTCTAATGGTGAATGATTTTTCTTTTCTTTTAGGAAATGGACTAGTGCTATTAGATATAAATCAGCAATGCATTGAAAATCACCTGCTATCATGTTAATCATTCCACAAACTATCAGTGCAGTGAAATAACTAAGATGTAAAAAAGCAAACCAGAGAATGGCATGAAGGCCAGGATGGTAACTCTCAGGATGTTCACTAAGTTTCTGTATTACTTCAGCATTAGTGATATTATGCTACAAAGAGTCATCAATGTTGTTCCATATATTACCAATTTCAAAATCCTTACTTTGAAGTTTTGTCTGAAAATGTGTGTGTATCTTCTGAAGCACTTCAGGTCGTCCATAATTTTGCATATCAATTTTAATCATGGAGGGGGCATGTCGAGTGGCTGAACCCACAGCCCATCTTATGTAGCTTCTTGTCCAGTTGTGATGGTTTATCAAAAAAAATTGGATCTTTTTGCGGCAATATATTGAGCCAAGGCATTTTGGTTGTCTCTGCATTACATTTTAAGTTGAATTATTTGCTCTATAGAGATATTATTGTTGGTGTTAGTTAATTTATCTGTGATTTGATCTAGATCATTGAGTAACCATCTTGGACCTTTTAACATTCTGGTATGGTGTTGTATAAGTGAGCTGAGGAATCTAATAAAAGTGGACCATGCCTAAATTGGCAGTAGTGATAATAATTGAATTTTGTCAAATAAGATATATGCTTCTGAGAAAATCCATTCAGTAGTAGTTTCATTATTGAGCATACAAGTGGTAGTTGAATTATTTATATTCACTGGATCAGATGGATTCATCTGAAGGCTTATTATTAGTGCCAGATGATCAGAAAAAGAAACAAACTGAACTCTGCATGTAGATCATGATGTAGTTTGGGAGAGTAGTACAAGAAGTCTATTAGTGATTTTTGTATAAAGAGTGTACAAAGAGTAAGCATCCAATGGAAAATAACCTCTTCCACACAGCAAAATACTATTATGTAGATATTTCAGATTATATTTGTTATAATCCATATTGAAGTCACCAAAGAAAATAGTAGGTGATGTATTGGTTGTGAGTACCAGGTTTATTGTGCTTACTATGTAAATCATTGTGTTAGGTGTGTTAGTAGCATATAGATAGACCAAGTTAATAGTGTTGTTTTTAATTGTGATTGTGAGAATTAATAAATCTTTACTGAGATGTAGTGTTTTACATTTGGTAAATGGTAGCTTTTTGTTGATTAAAATGGCTACTCCAAAGGAAGCAGTGTTAGCAGGTATATATTGAAATAATCCATATTGATTTAGTAGTTGATTAATTTTAAAATTTGATTTGTAAGTGCAATTTTGTTTCTGAGAAACAAATGATGTCTAATTTCACTTTTCCAACCTTCTTCTGATGGCATATACTCTGTCTAGTGAGTTAAGATCCCTGACATTTATACCTCCAATTTTGAGCTGCATATTTAAATTATAAGAAGTTTGGGTTAAAACTTATTGTATTTAATGTTCTTCGCATTATTCCCCAGGAAGATACATTTGGTTCAGTGAAATCTATTGTTTCATCTGAATTATCATCACTGGCTGTTAATACTGTGATTATTTGTGTTGAGTTTGGTAGTTTTATATTTCTATTGGCAGTTTGTCTTAGTAGTACTATTTCTTTGTTTGTTTTCTAATATTGGAGTTTCAATTTAGTGAGGGCTATCAAATTCTAGTTGTTCACTTATTTTAGATTTCTTTTGGTCTTTTTTTTATTCTTGAACTTGATATTTTGATTACATTTCCATCATTTTCTGTGTTCTAAATATGAGAGTCTGCTGTAGAAAAATGGAGCTGGAGGAGTCTTTGGTCTTACTCTTCATGTGTTTGGTGTTTTTTATGCAAATAATCTTGGATTAAATGATGTTGTAAAAAGTCTTCTGAGTTTGAGTTATATGGCAGAGATGAGTTGATGTTACGTGGTGTTTTGGTTGAGGAAAACTTTATACTAATATCTTTGGATTGTGCATCAGCTTGCTGTGTACTTGGAAGAATGTCTTCATTATTTTTTTGAGTTTTTGTTGATTTTTGTTTGAGCTTGTAAGTTCTATGTCTATTTGCATATATTCATCTACTTCTTGAACTTGTGTGGCAGCCTTAGATGTCGAGGGTTGAATAGTACTTGTTAATTTGTTGTAATGTGTCTCACATTTGTGGAATCTTGTCTTCCTCAGATTACACATTTCACAAAATTCTTTGGGACATGTTCTGAGTAGATGGGTTCTCTCACTCCACTGAAAACTCTGCAGCTTGACACCTCTTATTGAGATGAAGATTTGACACTTTGGTTCTTCCAGAATAGATGGAAGGTCCAAAAGAGCACTGTCCTCATGCAGTTTAAGAGTGAATGCAACTGTATTTGAAGGTAATTCAATATCAGCTCTTTTTTCCATTAAATACAGAAAATGTGTGACTGTTTTTTTTTTTCAAGTGTCATAGCATCGGCCTGGATGCAAATCCTCAACCCGGGCAACTGCTTGTAAGGCAGTCATGCTGACCTCTCAACCACCAATGCAAGACTACTTGATTTAGAAGCTTTTGCAAGTCAGCTCATGAAAACTTATAATAACAGTTTCTAGCAAGACCATGAGCTATTCTGTTTTTGTTCATGTCTATTTTAATTAGATATTTGTTATCAAGTATAATCTGGTTTCTTTTAAAAAGTTTTTTTTTTTTTTTTTTGCATAATGTTGTGAAATTCTACTATAAAATATCTACCATTGGGATGATGGTATACTTTTTTTAATAGAATCAGTGAGGTAGTTATCTTTGATGAGTTGGAAAAAGTTTATCTGTAGGAAAAGATTAAAAAGGTGGCATTGATCATTTGTAGTAGTTAGGATTAGAGTGTTAGCGCTTTGGTATTTAAAAAAGGAGTTAAATAGCGTGAGAGGGATTCTAGCATTGAATTGTTCCCTTACTGTTTGGTAATTATTTATATTGAGAGCTGGGTTATGCTCTTTTAAGTAAAGATCATTTATATTGTTTGTATTTTCATTATAGTTTTCATCATCAAAGTCTAAAATTGTATTTGATTCTGTTTGTTTATTTTTGCTTTGCTGTTGTTCGTTTGGTTTTGTGTTTGCAACTGCTGTAGGGTAACTACCTAACCGTAACCCTTTGTTTACCATATTACTCATGTCGTTTTATTAAGTTTGGCTTGTTTACTCATAATATTTTGCCCTTTGTGAGCACCTAGATCAGACTATAATTCAGGAAAATCGACAAGAAAATTATTTTCTTCGGTCCGTGTGATAATTGAATGTTCTTGCTTATTATGGTATTTGCGACCTTTTTTTTTCCGTTTCACAAACAGAATCGGACTTTTGATTTTCTTTACAAGCTTGTTGTGGAGACATATTTATATTAGTTTTTGGTTTAGAAACATCTTTTCTACTTGTTTTAGTTGGTGTTAGAAAATAATCTAGAATTGTTTTTGGCTGTAAAAATAGTTTCGTTAGTAAGGGGAGATTGTGGTTCCGGCAATGCCCATCTACGGTTTTAAAATTAGAAATTTTTTTTTTGAAACGGAATTATGCTGTAACTTTTCTGTTTGTAAAATACTTATCTCAGAAGAGGTATCTTTATATTTTTTTTTCTCTTTTTGATTTTATTTTACTATAGACCCTCTTGATTCTAATTGTAGAGTTTTAATGCTCTTATTTGGCTGATTAGAGTTTACGTTCTGTATCGTAATAAGATTTTTTTTTTTCGTTTGCGATTGAGTAACGCTATTTTTAAATGTTTGCTTGCGCTGTAATTATTTTTGTTTCTCATTGTTTTTAGGTAATAAATTACTGGGGATTTCTGTATTATTGTTACTACATGATGGCTCTATTAATTCTGAATTGATCTCTAAGAGGCTTTTTTGCGATCTACTTGTGAGCCCTCTAAGATTATGTTTAACGTTACTAACACTATCATTTCCTATGGCCTTCACTACTACTTGTCAGTCTGCTTTAAATAAATACTACTGCAGCTCATTCTTAGTGTTTTGAGTTTATAAAAACCAAGAAAAGAGCTTACCTTCTCCCCACTTTGCATTGATTTGAAAACTGTCACCAAAAATATACTTTTTTTTTAAATTTAAAAACGAATGGATTTGTGATGTGATTTATTTGGCTTCTCCTTAAACGAAGTCAATAATATCTCAGCAATTATGCCCAAATAAACCTGTTAGCCACTTTATTTTCCATTCCCCACTGTAAGTCTTCCCATTTGTCTTTAAACTAGCAAGTTGGTGCCATCTTTGTCCAAAAAAAAAAAAAAAAACTATTCTATTTTAAAATTATTATTTATTAAAATTAAATAATTTAATTTTTTATTATGTAAAAAATATTATATAGATTACATTCTTTTTATTCACTTCTTTCAATAAATTTCTAATATAATCTGTCATTATCAATATACTAAGTATCTGGAATGGTATACCAAAATAATTATTTGGTAGAAAACCTGATCAGTTTGTAACTAAGTTTAAATTAGTTACTTCATAAGTATTTTATGTATAAATCAATTTAAAGTCCAATTCTGCTCTTTTTTGAGACTTACTAGACTATCACTGACATCCAATAAAGGAATACACATAGCTTATATAAAGGTACTAATCCTGCTCTTTAACTTTTGAGACTTACTAGATTATTTTTAGCATCCTCAGTTGGAATTATTTTATGAACTTGCCAACATATAAGCAACCATATTTTAATGATATGATCCATCCTAGGTTTTATTTTATAAATGAATCTTATAAATTTTTTAGACACAAGGTTGCCTTGACAGCAGTGAGAAATATTGATTACTATATTTTACTGTGAATGTTTAGGTGGTTACTGGTTGGAACTTAATTATATATATATAATAGACAGAGTACGAGCACAGACTTTCACATGACCCACCACTCTCCACACTATCTCATAACACTGATACACCTGAACACACATATGTCGAAAAGATAAATAATCACCAATATACATATCTCATGCCAAACCAGCAATCATCAGTTGGTCCAGATTACCATCTCTACACATATATGCTACAAGTGCTCAGATATATATTAAGATAGCAAATCCTCCTACTTTAATGGACAGGCTTCAATGTACTCCACACTCCAACTCCTCAACTGTCCATCCAATGGAAAATCTGATGATGGAACGCTCAAAGGCCTGTGTATTTCATCTATTATATATATATTATTTCCTTCCCTTTCATAACTTAATTCTTTACATTTCTTCACTATAAACGTGATAATTATTAAATAAATAAAGCCTTACATAATTTATTGTAAATGATTATTTAAAGAAATTATTATTTTTTTTTTCAATAGGGCTTTAATTTATAAGTATTATAAATACCTCATATCTTAACATTACAATCTAACTAATATGAATATGGCCCAGCTATTTTTATAATAGTAAACAAACTTTCGCAGGTATTACAAAATTTATGAAAAATAAAATGTTGTGGATTACTAACATGTGAATTCTTCAAAAATATTTTGTCCCCTACATTAAATTTATAATTAGACTTGGGTGTATTTTTATGACGTTTTTGAGACATTTGTATCATTTTCTAAAGCTTCTTTTCTATCTTTTTCAATTTCTATTTTAAATTAGTGATTGGTGGTATGTAATATTTAAATAATATTGGTATATATTGTTTTAATTGTAATTATAATGAGTGTGAATCCAGTTGATTCATTAACACTCCAATTTATATAATTTATTATATCTGGTGTGTACATGACTCACTCCCTGTGCTTATCTTTCAATTAGATCATACTTTGGAGACAATTTCATCCTTAAAACATCATCACTTACTTTAACTATCTTCTTTTTAAAGTTAATCAGACATCGATTCAGAAGTTTACCCCAGTATCATTTCATGAATGAGTCCAGTTAATATCAAAATGACATGATGAATACATGTTTGATTAATAGTCAGTTTGATCCATATTTGTTTTTAAATTAATTTTGCCTTTTTATTGTTACCTAGGGTAATCTGTACTGATTTTAGAGGTAAGGTTTTAATATGTGGATTTTTATCCATCAACCTTTTATAAAACTCCTCAGATATTACAGAAATTTGGCTACCACTATCTAATAAGGCTCTAATTTGCAAATCTTCAAACATAATATTAATTAATGTACACTTTTGTATATCATACATGGGCTCATTATCTTCCTCTGAATATATTATGTTGGTGATTTATTTAATTAAAATTCTATTTTTGATCCTCGTTTTAAATATGGATCTTTGAGGAGTGGAACTATTTCCAAAGACCATTTTTACTTTAATTTAGCTATTCTTTTGGGTGTATATTTATTATGTCCTATTTAGCTTTTATTTGATACACTAGTACAGTGTTTTTCAACCCTTTGTCTGCAGACCAGTGCCCAGCTGCAGAATTATTTTCCCGAGCCACGCTTACTGGCAGGAAAGTTTGTGATAACATAATAATAAGATTTGAAAATTATAATTAATATAAACAATTTTTATATATTTTTTCATCTCATTTTTACCCAATTAAACAAAAAAGAAACAGAACAAAAACAAAATCTAATCAAATGTACATTTTTTTTTCTACTTATCACAGATATTTATGGGTAGGGGGTTAGAATTAAATTATTTATTACTTTTCTAAAAATCAATATTAAAAGTAAAAAAAAAGTTTATTATTATATAAACTCGATAGATATATAACTTCATCTTGTATATTTAACATTAAATACAGATATTACATTTATCATAATCATTGTCATGTAATTACAATAGCTGTGATATTCACCAACATTCAGGTAAATAACACTTTATTTGTGCATTTTTATATATAAATGTAGCAATGCATACATATTAATGAGAATGATTGTTATTGTACTATTTTCTGTAGCATAATGACTGCACAACTCAAAAAAGTGTGTTCTGCATGTGAAGGTAAGAAACACAATTGCAATACACAGTAACTAGTGTCTTGTTTTGGTCAGTGCTTGTTTTGGTCAGTTATAACAATTATGCTTATCTAAAGCAAAGCAGTTTACATATTTAAGAAAATTTATCTGTAGACTTCTTCCAATCTGAAAAATCTTATCATTATTTTTACTGGTCTGCAGGAGTGAAAAGGTTGAAAAACACTGCACTAGTAGATTCTACACTATTATTTTTTAAAATTTGATGTTTATCCTATCTTAGTTTAACTTCTGCATTATTGTCACTCTTCATTGTTTTACTTTGAGGATGATTAAAAATCTTATGTTTTCTTTTTTATATAATTGATAGCATTTACTTGAATACCTTCTTTCTTTCTTTCAAAATTCTTTAGATTAAAATTTTGATTATTGAGTCTATATTATTTAAAATATCTATAATGTTTTCAAATATTTTGTGCATTAGAAAATAATAAAGACTGCTCAATTTTCATAGATCAGTTATGTTTCTCTGTACAGATAATTTGATTTTGCCTAAAGTGATATGTATCAAGAGATTTTAGTTTTGATACTTGTCTTATAAAAAAAAACTTAGTAAGAGTTTCACCTTTATATTTTCCTGAAGTAGTTGATATAACAGTGATTCTTGACGATCATTATTTCAAAAATTCTTTATCAATAATTTTTGATATTTTTCGAACATTTCAGTATTTGAAATAATAATTCCCACCATGATAAAACATTACCTTGTAAATGACAATGTGGTCATATCAATTTTTCGCTTTCTGTTAAATTACTATTTACTGAAAAATATATATTTAAGCTTTTTAGATGCTCTATTGTAGCTTTATTTGTAACCCCTTGTTAATTTTTTTTACTTTTACAAATTGATTTATAGCATTAGACTGTAATGTGTGACTTGAATTGTTAATATTTTCTTTTTGCAGACTTATAAATAATTCTTGATTGTGATCAAAGTTACCTATAGAAAGACTAATATTATCTTTATTATTTTGTTCCATTTGCGTGTTTTCCATGTCAATTACTATTTCATCTTAATGTTTCTTTTTATTTGCATCTTCTTTTATCCTATTAATAGCTTCTAATATTTGATTAAATTTATCTGAAATAGTGTCTTCTTTGATATTATATAATGTAATCTTTTTACAACCTTGTGTATATGTTTTCATCAATATTTTTCTTTCTTTCTTAAATTCTTCCTTCAAAATTTTTATTGTTTGATCTAAGGTAATATTTTTATTTTCAAAATGGATTAAATATAGCCTATTGTTTCTGTAATAATATTTCAATATTTTCTTTATTTAAATTTAAATCTGTATCAATCAAATTTTGTTTCATATTTAAACATTGAAAATATTTTCCCATAGACTTAATTTTAGTTTCTTCATTATTAATTTCTATGTGGACATCTTTTATTTTATTATCTATAACCTTTTCAGTCTATTCTTCGATTTTATATATTTCAATTTTAAGATGATTGCATACAGTTTTTATTTCTACAAATTTGGTTTCTACTTTATTTTTTTATCTCTCTTTCAAATTCAAAAAATCTTCTTTGCCACTTAAGAGCTATTTCCTCAATGACCTGTGGAATTTTTTGAATATCATTATTAAATACTCATTTGTATCTGTGATACTTCATTCTTTACATCTATTTTATATTATCTAATTTTATTAATAATTCATTTGTTATATCTGCTTTCATATCTTTCATCTCTACTGTCATATTTGCTTTTATATTTGCCCTCTCCTCCTTCATCTCATATTTTCATCTTTGTATCCATTTTTTCCATCTTTGTATCCATATTTGCAGACAAATCTGCTTTCAGATTTGCATTTAAATTTTCCATCATTTGTTGGATCATTAACATCATTTGAATTAATGATGGATTATTATCATTTCTTTTATTTTTCTTAGGTTTATCAATAATTTCCATAGTTTCCGAAACATGGATATTTAATATAAAATTACCTTCAGATGCACATATATTTATTTGTTCATTGATACTATTCATATCATCATCAGCTATATTTTGAACTAAGTACCTCAGTTTGCATTTCTATATTACTGTCAATATTAGAAAAAAAATATTTTATATTTAGTTCTTTTAATCATAAAACTAAAACTTTATTTAAACTATAATTTTACTTATATGATAATACATAATTCATTATAGGATATTTGTGCGATGCCTTTTTTCTTTTCAAAGTATATATATATATATATATATATATATATATATATATATATATATATATATATATATATATATATATATATATATATATATATATATATATATATATATATATTCTATGCCTAATTTTTAAAATTATATTTTTAAGAAAGTTATCTATTTATTTAATTTTAACTATTTAATTTTCAACGTCTCTATTATTTTATTATTTACTATTTTACAATACATTATTTTACAATAGGTACTTTAATATATGACCTTATTAATAATAATATGTATCCCTCAAATTTTTTTATCGCTATGCAAACAATATGGAATCTATGATTCAATGCTATAGTGGAATGGAACCAATGATTCAGAGCTCCACTGTGCTGCACCATATGTATCAGTATGCACCATCTCAATGAGATAAGTTAAGGCAATCACATCTCACTACAGTCATATTTAAGGTCGTCATATATGATACCATGAATGATGTAATTTAATTTTAATATAAAACTATATATTTTGCAAATGTATACTATATTATTTTAATATTAATATAAATTATATTTAAACCACTTTAAGTCATTCTTCACTTTAATTGATTTAACTGTTATGCTCAGATTTCAAACTCAGGTAACTTTAACAATTGACTCTCTTCATGGATTCCTATCAATATACTAAAGTAATAATAATAAATCTCACTAACTCTTTAAAATGGATTTCATGAAGTTAATATAATTTTCAATAAATATTATATATTAAATGTTTAATCTTATTTTATAAAATCAAATAAAGTAATTAAAAACTTCATTTAATTTAATATAAAACATAACAGTTATCTATTTAACCAATAAATAATTTAAACAATATAATAAATAAGAATTATTTATATATTTACTACCTTATATTTAAAACATAAATATATTCTATTTACCCATTGTAGATATATATTTTAATTTATATCACTACATGATTAAATAGTTGAAAAAATTGTGAGTAAAAATTTCATAACTTGTGTAAAGTATATATATATATATATATATATATATATATATCTAAATATTAACATTACAATAATGAAACTATCAAATAGTAAATAGATTATACAAATAATAATTTAATTCTTTGTAATATTTTTATCCTATAAAATGATTATATGTAATTTATGATCATTAATACAATATATATATATATATATATATATATATATATATATATATATATATATATATATATATATATATATATATATATATATATATATATATATATATATATATCATACCAATGTTAATGATCTATCGAACTGTAATAAAGAATGGTTATTAATCTAATTGAATTAGTACAAACAAAGTAGTGTCATGCCATAAAAATATGTAAATTGAAGAATAATTTAATTTCTTACCTCTAAATTCACTCTATCCCGTTAATATATTTATATGCTTTTCCCATGTTAATATACCTTATCCCATATCTCAATTTTTATTAAATATATAAAAATAAAAATATTTCAAATTATTAATCTTCTCTTCTTATTCATTACTTTAATGAAATAAATTTAATGATAAAGGAAATGAGATTAATGTTCACCAATAATAATTTTTACAAATGATATCCTGAAATTCACAAACTAAAATTATTTGAAAATAAAATTCTCAATTCCTAGTTTATCATACATTGAAGAAGATATTATGAGATCTCAAGTTGATGTTGAGTTTCCTCCTTGCATATAAACAGCGTCTTCTTTAATACACAGTTATTTTATTAGCAATTATAATTTCATTTTGAAGATATAGCTTATATATAATTTTAAAGGCATTTGGCAAAAGTTGACACTCATACCTATCTATCTATCTATCTATCTATCTATCTATCTATCTATCTATCTATCTATCTATCTATCTATCTATCTATCTATCTATCTATCTATCTATCTATCTATCTATCTATCTATCTATCTATCTATCTATCTATCTATCTATCTATCTATCTATCTATCTATCTATCTATCTATCTATCTATCTATCTATCTATCTATCTATCTACCTATCTACCTATCTATCTATGTATCTATCTATCTATCTATCTATCTATCTATCTATCTATCTATCTATCTATCTATCTATCTATCTATCCATCCATATCTATCTCTCTATCTATCCATCCACATCTATCTATCTATCTATCTATTTATCTATCTATCTATCTATCTATCTATCTATCTATCTATCTATCTATCTATCTATCTATCTATCTATCTATCCATCCATATCCATCTATCTATCTATCTATCTATCTATATATATATATCTGTCTGTCTGTCTATCTATCTATCTATCTCTATCTATCTATCTATCATTTGACAAGTGCATTTTATATATTGTACGATAAAATTTGTTTTTTATTCACTTTGCATTTATTTTATAATTAAAACTTCATTAATTGTCAAGCGTTGTTAGCGAGAGGTCATCGTAGCCACCTTGCAAGCAAATAGTTGGTTGCAGACAGTTGTGGGATCGTGTCCTGGCCGATGCTATGACATATGAAAAAAAGTTCACTAATTTGATTTACTATCTTTATAAAATATATTCAAATTAAGTAATTTATAAATTACTTTTATTTAAGAAATATTATATATTTCTTCTAATAAGTTTTCTTATCAAATTTTTAAATAATATGGATTTTATCATATACACTGTTCTTTAAATGGAACACAACCTAAGTCATTGTGAGGATATTTCTGAAAAGATATAATCTTTAATCTTCTAATAAATTATGTTATTTTCCTATTTATAGTATGAGTTTGCTAAAGCATATCATATTATATATTGTGATATTACAATTATATATTAAATCATTGATTTAATTTTATTTCCTTTAATTAATTGATAAATTGCATTTGAACATATAGGTTCTCACCTTGTCAATTGTCTTTATTAATGAAGTAGTATTTCAAGAATGACTTTTCATATTAAAGAATGAAAAATATTCATTTACTATGTTATATATTTATTTTAATAAATATAATAGAAATAAAAATATAATGCATACATATGTTGATTATTTGTATGTGTGAGTAAATGTACACTCATACAATAAATAAAATATAAATAAACAATTTAGCAGTAAAAAATTATATCTTTTTTTTTTTAGTAGCACTATCAATTATGTAGTAATTTTCATCAGCATTAAATGATTTTCAAATTTTAATGTTACATAAATTTTCATAAGCTGTGTATGGTCGTATTTGCAACCTGCCTTTTAATAACATTATCTTTATATTTATCGTTTAAAATTGCCTCTATATTTTTTTTGTTTTCATGATTTCTTTTTTCCATTAATATTTTTCTTTCATTAATATTAAATATAAATCTATAAATACAAGTCTTTTCATGGTCAAAGAAGAATGAAGGCGTATTAAATTGACTATTTACATTATTTGTAATCCGATTATATAATAATTGATGTTCTTTTAATTTTTTTTCCACAGAACATTTTGATTCACTGATATATAGTTTATTACATTCACATCAAATATGTTAAATTATATTACTTATTTGCATTTTATGATTTATATTATTAGATTTCTTAATCAATCAATTAACATTCGGAGGAATACAAAATGAAATTTTATATATTTTTTTTAAATATGGTCTTAAATTAATTTGGATTGCATGTTATTTACAAATTGCATAAACATCCATTATTATTTATTATGACATGTAACATTGCAAACACTCTTCTTATTTTTAAATGTATTTACTGTACATAAAATTTGGTTTTTATCACAACCAACCTTTTGAAGTTCATTAGTAAAAAAGTTCAATATTTAAAATGTTATCACTTCTATATTTACATAATTTATCATTGTGATGAAAAAATGATTTCAGACATGTCATTTTATGTATCATTAAAGCACATGGTTTAAAATGTATATATCCTCTTTCACCAATAGGTTTAAAACTTAATTTATAATTTAAATCAATAGCATCTCTATATATTTGTAAATGCAAATATATATATATATATATATATATATATATATATATGCATTTACAAATATATATATATATATATATATATATGAAATATATATATATATATATTTCATTTTGTTCATTCTCAATATTCTATTTTTTTTTTCTAAAATATTCAGTATATATAAGAAAACATTGATAATGTCTTGAGAACCAGAAACACAAACATCATCAACATATCTAGTATAAATTTTAATACCTTCAACGTTATAAGAATTCAATATAATATCTTCATATTTTGATAATGTAAAATTACAAAATTTATGCAACCA
This sequence comes from Epiperipatus broadwayi, assembly GCA_028023455.1. Classification (NCBI taxonomy): domain Eukaryota; kingdom Metazoa; phylum Onychophora; class Udeonychophora; order Euonychophora; family Peripatidae; genus Epiperipatus; species Epiperipatus broadwayi. The sequence continues at coordinate 4,157,669 of JAQFVV010000046.1, read as the reverse complement.
TAGGTAATGCCATTGACCATCCTTTACCCATTATATACAATTTATTATTATATGCTGCAATAATATTATCACTTATAAATTTTAGTAATTAAATAACAAAATCTATCATATGTTTATTTACAGACATATTACTTATTGCAATTTCAGTTGAATGTATAGATTCAAGACAATCAACGGATCTATATACATTTTCATGTCAGCAAACTTCAAAGTTTCTACTTAAAAATTTTGTAGAAAATAAGTGCTGGGTCTTGAGTTGATATTTTAGATCTATTGTTTGAATTTTCTAGATCGTCACTTCTGTAATCTATTAGCTAAAACCCAATTTGTATGGGGATAAGAGTATTTTAGATAGACATTTTAAATCTTTTATCTTACCCCAAAGTTGATGGTGCCAGATATACTAGAACCAAGAGGTACACCACACAAAGATGTAAATATGGCTAAGTAGTTGGATGACCTGATTACAATGTGTCAATCAACCTACAACAAGTTAGATCCTACATCCATGATACAATGACACATTTGGGTGCATCAGATGTTACTGAATCAAGAAAGGCATCAAACAAAGGGAACACATCTCACTACTATCAGGCCTAGGCCTTCAAATAGGATACTAAAGATGTCACAATGAAATGCCTACTTCCAATTCACATCTATTTTCAGTATACAACCTTATAATTAACTTAAAATATTTCAATGGAACTTAGATTAGTGCATGTTCATTACACCTCACTTTTTAGGCCCCATTACACCACGGAATTTGAACTCAGGGAGTTCTTGCAGTCATCTTTCTTTAGGATTGACGTACTCAATTATTAACAAAATATGCCTATATATACATAAATATAGAAAAATACTGATGATCAATTATTTACAAGAGCAATACATAATGATGATGATCATCATCATACCTTTAATAATGTAAATTTATAATGATAATGGTAATAATCAAAAAACTAGTGGTATCAATGCACAGTGATGATGGTGACAATCAAACAGAGATCAGATTGGTTTAAACAACTTAATTTATGAACAACATATATAATAAATATATACAAACAAAAAATAATAAAATAAGTAAATATTTGGTTATCAAGAATGATTTTTCTATCATCTTGATGGCTTCATACAATAGAAACAAAATAATCTGAAGTATATTATATACAATATTATATTATATGATTTTATTAAATATAAACAGAAAACAAAAAAAATCAAAATGAGATTTCACTACTTCCAAAACTACACCATTAATGTAATTACTAAAATGATGTTTTTAGGCTAGGGTAAATTACAAGTAAATATTATTAAAACTTATAAGTAGATTATCCAGTCTTGTTGTCCTGAAGTTTGCTCTCAGTGTTAAATATATAAAACCCTGACTTTAAGGTGATATCACCTTGAAGATCGATGTTGAATTCCAGAGGAATCTGTAAATTTACTTTTATTAAAAATAATTCACATTAATTGATTATGATTTTTTTTTCAATTTACATCAACATGACTTTTATCCATTCATTGCTTCCACTTTTAAATTGCAGATGATAGAATTTGAAAAATAAATCTTGAATACACAATATACAAAAAAAAACAAACATACAATACATAAACTTTCAAATAGCTATAATAAAACAAAAAATAGTAATCATGTGAATCAAAACAAAATATATTCCTAATGAGAAAAACAAACATTTTATCTCCACAGTTAAGAGTTTATAAATTCAAATATCAATCTCCATATATAGCATTCCTGTTTGCCAACTCTGGGTTAATATTCATATTTTTATGCTGCTTGGTTAAAACAAACACGTAAGATTATTCTCCTGAACATATATAAATCCATGGAAGATTGCTGTACACCAGCATTCTATAAAACAGACACCTTGATGGAAAGTTTTATGATTTCATAATTCTATAATGACAATGAAGCTGGATTTGGAAAATCCCACAGCATTGACTTTTTTACCCCAAATACATTGTAATGATTCCTTTTATAAACTGTTATTTATAACATGGCTTAAATATACATAAAAATAGCTTTTAAAGACAACAGTTATTTTTTAGTAGTTTCACTTTTTTTTTCATCATTTCCATAATAATTAATTCAATCTTGCAGAAATTAAAGTTTAAATTTTCAGTTTTCTTCTAACCAAAATAAAGATTTTATTTTATCTAGAAACAACAAATATTATAATTACTATTTTTAAAATGCCAACGGTTTTCCTTCCTTTTTTAAAAAGAAAAAAAAAAATACTTATTTGCTGTTCGTTAAATTGTACATTTTCAAGTCCAGAGAAATACTCTCTTGTCACATGCTAGCTAGAAACCTATTGTTAAAACTTAATAAAAAAATATAAAATATTATTATTATTACTATTTTTATTTAATCTTCATTATTCCAAATTTGATCATTTATCAACAATGTTGACCTCATATCTATAAATTTTCACCTTTGTCATGTTTGTTCTATAAGTCAATTTATTAGTATTTCTTTCATGTGTCATAGCACCAGCCAGGATGCAAATCCACTAACCCGGGACAACTGCTTGTAAAGCATATGTCACTGACCTCTCGACCACCAATGCTTGACAATTTAATAGTATTTTACTTAATGAAATTAAATAAATACAAGAAAAACAATTAACACCCACAAATAGACAAACATATTAGTTTATATATATATATATATACATACGTATATACTTCCTATATATAATGAATTTGTTTGCTTTTTTACAATAGATAAAAAAATAAGAATTAATTTCTCAAACATATCACTCTATATGTATGTTTATAAATATATATACTACATTTGTACAAGTAAGTATGTCGGATATTTTATTTACCTACCACTTGGTATGAATTCCAACATTGTGAAAAAAATTGGATCAGGTGTGTAGGCTAGTTGTAAGCCATCTCTTATATATATATATATATATATATATATTAAATTAAATGATATTGCTGGATTAATGTGGACTATTACTTCTGAAGATAGTGAGAAGAGTGTAAAATGTTCCACTTACCTATAAATTGGCTGGTTTTAGAACATTTCTTTTTAGAAATGATGTTTTATGTAAATTTCAGAGTGATAAAATGATTAATATTGAAAGATATGTGGATGATTTGTTGGGTGTGGGATATAGTAGGACAAATATTTTATGTGCACTATATAGGTATAGGAACAGATGGAGAAGATATAATATGGAAAAGAAAAAAATGGATAGCATTGCCTTATGTAAAGGATATTGTTTGTAATAAGATTACATCATTGGTATCTGCTGATTTTAATGTTGCATTTAAAGTAGGTGCAAATACTGGAAGATTGGTTATTAATGGCAAAGATTCTATTGATAAAAGCAACAAATGTAATATTATATATAAAGTGGTATGTCATTGTGGTTATAGTTACATTGGGGAGACCAAATGTGCATTAAAAAAGAGGATTAGGGAGCATGAATTATTATATAATAAGTTGTGTTGTTCTGCAGATAGATATAAATCTGTTTTTGCAGAACATGCTGTGAGTTGTAATGGAGAATTCTGCTTTGATAGAGTTTTTATTTTGCATATGGAAAATGATTTGAGGAAAAGAAGAATTAAGGAGTCCTATTTTATAAATAGTACAGATAATGTGTTGAATAAACAGTGTCATTGTGTTAATATTCACAATTTATGGAAAGTAGGTAATTCACGTGAGAATGTTACTGGTGTGAGAGTTTGATCATATTTAAATATTAACGGTTTGCTACTTAAAATGGTGGAATATACCGAAGCTAGCTATAGCAAAGAATTTTAATCTTTAATTTTATACAGGCATTTTTTAAAAATTTTGTAGTTTTTATTCTAGTGAATTTTGTTATTATACTTATATTATTTGATATTATATATATATGATGAACAAAACAAGTTATAAATTGTGTAACTTGCTTTGAGCTTGCATTTTATGATCACTAGATGGAGCTTTACCAATAGCTCCTAACAAGCTTTGTTTACATAATTACTGAGAGAGATAGAATTCAATATTTCTTTCATTGTCTCCCACCTCCAGATCATGGTTTCAAGCTAGTTGGCTCACATCAGTGAATATTTGGAAGACTAGAAACTAGATCTAATTATATAGTACCAGTCCGAATTTTCTAACATTGTCTTATATATGTTTGACCAACATATGCTATGTTGGCTAAATATGACGAAAATATTGTAGAAGAATGAATAGAGGAAGGCAATTCAACCTAAAATTATGTCAATCAAAACCTTCCCTGTTAATCTATCCCACAATCATCCAATTAACTAAATGATGATCACTTTTGAATTTTGGACACTTTTAAAAGTTCTCAAATATTCTAGTTCAGCTTTTTGCACCACTCCCGTTCAACAAATTTATTGTTTATTCTCCTTTTTCTTTCCAGAGAGAGTGTGCAAATATGAATGATCACTGTCATATATCATAATAAATTAAATAGTTTAGACATGAATAATGATTCAATCCAACTCCCTGGTATGTTATCCCTGTCTAGCTCATTATATGATTTCTTACTATTTCAGATTAATAAGCGGGTCAATACTCTGATTACAAAAATTATAGTTATAGGATAAGGAATAAATAATTCATCAAACTAAGTAAGTGAAATGACAACTGATTTAAATGTGAAATTTATTATTTATTATTCACTTGTTTTTTTTTTTATCTCCCTCCACTTATTGCATATAAAAAATTATTTAATAAAGTTAATATTTCACATAATAAAAATTATATTAATGTGAAGTTGATTGATTAAATGGGATATTTATTTACAGTAAACTAATGTGCATAAATAAAGGAAAATATTTTTAAATGATGACATAATAGGTGTGGTATATATTCTCTTTCCCACTTTAAAATTAATAATTTAAGGAATCAATTGTATGCTACAAATACATTCAAAAGAAAGACAATCTGATGGTTTATATGAATGTCTACTGGCTTTTCCTATGATTTCTAAATATTAATATTATGTATATATTAATAATTTGGGACTCACTTAATTTATATATGATAGGCATCTATGTCACTACTTTGAATGCATAAAATGATGCTTAATGAGCATGGCTATAGGACACTCATTATGAGGTGTTACCATAGAAGTTTCAAGATTTGGAAGTAACAAGATCATGAATGTAAATACCAACAAATATTATACATATTTTAAAATTTAAACAAAAAGGTTAATATTGATAAGATACAAGTAGATGAAGACAAATTAATTATTTATAAAAAACACAAAATTAATATTATATATATACACTCATCTCAACTTCAGAATTCTCTTAATTTTGAATTCAAATTTGATGGCACAACTACTTAAATGGGTGGATTAAGCTTCCTTTCACCAATATACGTGTTAGAATCTTACTTCCATCAGGGTATGCTGCTTCTCCTAAGGCATTTCCAGGCTTCAGGAGTGAACAGGTGGTGTACTGCTACTAGAAGTCTACTTCATAATTTTCTGGTAAACTTGAAAACACATTAAGGCTATCTTTATCTATTATTGTTTCTAGGGTATGTGGTTATAATTTTCACATAGATATATTTTCATGCCAGACTTTACCATAAAACTTGGCTTTGCATATAATTGCTTATGATTGGAGATTAGGCTTAGCAAGCTGGTCAAATATGACTTAAATTTTTTTAATATAATTTTTTTAATGGAGAGATAATTCTTAGCCCATTTACAATCTCTTCAAACTTTTGCTTTGTAGATAATAACAGCTTCACTCCCATGGCAATCTATAGTTGCAATCAGGACAAAAATGTTTATTTTTTGTTTTCTTCTTTTTACTTTCAGTAGTTTTTCTAAGATTTTTTTTACAACACTACCATATCCAACTGGTTAATTTTCAAATCTCAATTCTTCTTTTTTCATTCTAATTTGATTAATTAGACAAGCTGGAGATAACTTTTATTTCCAGCATACATCTACCATCTAAATACTTGAATGAGCTAGAAACAAGTTTTATTTTTCACAAACATCTAGCATCTGCTTACGTGGACAAGCTGATGACAACTTTTATTTTCAGCAAACATCTACCATCTGACTACATGGCTGAGCTAGTAACAACTGACTTCTCAACAAACACAGTCCGATTTTTGGGACAAGCAATAAGTAAATCAACTCTACACACCTAGTAGGTAGCAAATATGGTCTTCTTATCAGTCTAATTTTAATATCCCCTACAATCTATTGCATTAGCCAATAATTCAATTATACTTTTTATATACTTTCCATACATTCTTTCACCTTTTTGTGTCTCAAAGTATACCTTTTTTCTAATATTGGAAATTATATAGTTTCCATCTTGGCGAATTGAATCACAATTAAGCTTTCAATCTTTAGATAAAAACATTTTTTTTTATTTTATCTTTGCAAATGATCAAAAAGAACAAATTTATTTTAATACCAAACATTTTATTTTCCTCTTTTGTTTATTGCTAAAAGCAAGTTATAATTTAATAATAGTTTTTCTTTATAAATCAATATTAATTGGAAAAAAATCTCATTATAATTAATACAAAATTTAAATTCTATTTAAAACATTTTTTGAGAAATAACAAAAAAAAAATACATTTATGTGTATCAGAACATTACAAGTGATAATATAACTTAAATATAAAAAGTGCACCAACATGTAAACAGAAGTTGCTATAAGCTTAGTTTATATATATATATATATATATCAACAGATGGTGTTCTACCAAAAACACTGTCAAGCATTTGTTTACATAAACATCAGAGCATGCATTCACTATCTCTAACTTTAATTCCACTTTCAGATCATGATTTCAAGCTATTTGCTATCATCAGTGAAAGACAGGAATTTTAGAAACTAGATCTAAACACAAACTCTGAGTGTTTATGAAACAGTTTCTATTCAGCTTGCAAGCATGAATCTTTTAGACATGTAATGTCTTCAAACTCAGCATAGCAAGCCAGATAGCTACATGGGTCTGATCTCAGTTCAGCATCACCACATAGTAGAAACCTCTGCAATATATATCATTGCTAGAAAGACCTCAAAGGTACATTTATGAAAAACTAAAAACAAGTTAAGAACTTGCTAATGCTTGTATTTATGTCAACAGATGGCGTTCTACCAAAAACACCATCAAGCATTTGTTTACATAAACATCAGAGCATGCATTCACTATCTCTAACTTTAATTCCACTTTCAGATCATGATTTCAAGCTGTTTGCTATCGTCAGTGAAAGACAGGAATTTTAGAAACTAGATATAAACACAAACTCTGAGCATTTATGAAACAGTTTCTATTCATCTTGCAAGTGTGAATCTTTTAGACACATAATGTCTTCAAAATCAGCAAGCCATCTGTTGACATAAATACAAGCATTAGCAAGTTTTTAACTTGTTTTTTGTTTTTCATAAATGTACCTTTGAGGTCTTTCTAGCAATGATATATATTGCAGAGGTTTCTACTATGTGGTGATGCTGAACTGAGATCAGACCCATGTAGCTATCTAGCTTGCTATGCTGAGTTTGAAGACATTACATGTCTAAACGATTCATGCTTGCAAGCTGAATAGAAACTGTTTCATAAACACTCAGAGTTTGTGTTTAGATCTAGTTTCTAAAATTCCTGTCTTTCACTGACGATAGCAAATAGCTTGAAATCATGATCTGAAAGTGGAATTAAAGTTAGAGATAGTGAATGCATGCTCTGACATTTATGTAAACAAATGCTTGATGGTGTTTTTGGTAGAACGCCATCTGTTGACATAAATACAAGCGTTAGCAAATTTTTAACTTGTTTTTTGTTTTTCATATATATATATATATCGTTTTGCTGTGTGAATAAAATTTATTATCACATTTAATACATACCCTTGTAAATAAAATGGTGAAATTAAGTTAAAATAAAAGTTAAAAGTTGAAGGAAAAGAAAATTTAAAAAAAAAACAAAGGAATAGGGTATAGGGGATTATTGTTAAAGAAAAATAATGAATAAACGATTTTAAAAGGAGCGTACTTTTTTTTTTTTCATTTTTTTTTTTTAAAAAGAGAGTGAAATAAAAATGATTCAATATTACTTTTTATTAGTTCATAATAAAAAGTAATACAGAAAAAAAATTGTTTTGTTTTATAATAAAGAAATTAAATGTGTGTGTGTCTAAAAATTTTGAATAAAAAAATTAAAATACAAGCCCAATAAGAGCGAAGTAATAGTACCATGATTTCATGAGATAAGAAACACTGAATATAAGCAAACTTTCTCATTGTTAAGATGAGTTCTAATTTCACCATTTTTCTTATTATTATATTTGAAAAATATTTCAAAGTATTTCATAAAATCAAAGAATCAAAAGAAAACTATATAAATTGCTATTCAAACAAAATGATGCATTGTTAAATTCATCGTAGTGTGCAGCTAACTGGAGCTTTCTTTGCAATACCATCAGCTGATATTTGGAACGGAAAACCATGTTCAGATAAAGTCAACCGAGTAACGTAGTCTCTATGCTGAAAGCCATGAATGCCATGTAACATCATGAATTCAGGGGAGATTTACAGAGTTTTGAACTAACCACTTAGAGATAACATTCTATAGAAATTACTTTTGCTGTACATATGACAAATCAGATATCAAATGCTAGGTAATGCTTAATTTTCCTATTTTCTAATTCTTGCTTTTTTTACAACTGTGATAAATAAATAAATAAAAACTTTCAACTTTACCAATTAGTATTTGGAAGATATAAATGATATTGACTTCTGCATTCAACCTTATTCAGAGACATTAATTTTATGTACATGTGAATTTTAATTTAATATGTTTTGTACACTTTTAGTTATTTATAATGTATTAAAACATTTATTTAAGTGAAAATATTGTATGTGGTTGAATTATAAAATAAATTGATTGTTTTAAGTATAAAAAAGGATTTAAAATGTTATTGAAATATTTATATTGATATATGAATACACATATTTATGCCAAGATAAAATATTTGGTAAAGTTAGAATGAAAATAATTAATTTTTATTGAGAAATGATTAAGTTACAATGAAAACAATAGGGATCGTGTTTTTTTTAAAAAAAAAAAAAATAAGGACTTGTTATTTAAAGACGTCAAAGTTTATCGGATGGTAAATCATCATTATTATTAAAAATAGAATTTTTAGATTGGGTGGAATTTTTTTTAAAGGCAGCTATAATTTGATGAGCTAGCTTGGATCTCAGGTACTAGATTTGTTGCTGGTCAGGTAAACATTGTTTATTAATTTGTGATTAACTGGTGCCTAAAGGGTTTACCTTAAAGTAAGTAAAGTGTTTATTTGGTCAGTATTTGTCTAGTAGCCAAGTGTTTATATTATTGGTAGCTTGCTGCCAATGATATTGTTCACTCTACCTGAAGACCCAGCACCTTCAGAGATTGGATTGTTTTAATAAGGAAAGAATAATATTTTATATTTCTATTTGTTGTTATTATATAAAATAAATAAGGTGGGCAGTTCAATATTTATTGTATCCTTATGGTTGGATTTGATATTTATTAAACCCTAGTTAAATGGTGTACATGTTTTTTTTTTTAATTTTTGATTGGTAATAAATAAATAATAACTATTCGATATTAAATAGGTATATTATTTCACTGGTGTGTTATCATGCTTGCTAAATTCTATTATAATATAAGGAAATTGCATCTATAAACACCTTTGAAAAAAAAATGTGATTGTTCAAGTTGTGCTTGCTCTCTGCCTCATTGTGTATGAGACTTTTTCTATACAGACTGTTAAATATATTAATTATAAATAATATTAGAATAATAATTCAGTAATGCTATATTCAAGTGACTAGTATAGTAATATTTGTTTTCTTTATTAGTAAATAATAGTCAGAAGACATATTTTTTCTAAATTAATCTTTATAACTAATTTTCAAGCATATTTTTATTGAAATTTATTATAGTTTTGAACACTTTATTTGGTTATCACATATGATTATAAATGAATAATTATTAAGTGTATATTAATGTATAAATGTACAATGATTCATTAGCTCCATTTATTTGTACAACAATTCCAATTGGTCTGTCTATTCTTACAAGAAACCTATCTCATAAATGTTTATAAATAAGTTAACATATATTTTTACTTAGGGAAAAGGGAGAATGTGAGAACTTGAGACTAAAATAGAACTATTTTAACAAAAAACTGGGAAGCATGAAATTATTAAAAATATAATTGAATTTAAATTGAATTAAAAATAAATTTGAATTGGATTTTAACTTGCAATTAATTGAGTCGAAATTCCACTTGCCCTAAATACATGAAACACATCGACATTGACAATAGAAAATAATAAATGGTTGATATTTAAAACTGCTAAATATCTTGAAAGAAAACTTCTGCCAAAATGGACTTCAAATTTAATCCAAATAAGAAGTTCATAAGCATAAAATGGTATTATTTATATTCTAACAATTTTGATTATTATATTTATTATGGACACTATAAAATTATTTATGGCTTATTTGAGATGACAAGGATACTTGTTACGTCAGAGTGAGTTAAAATAAGTGGACTTATGATAGGACATACTTAAGGTCTTTTATTGATGTTTGTACATTTATGAGACACTTATGACATTGTAACGCAATGCAAAATATTATATTAAAACTAACTACAACCATGACAATTTTATTATGCCATAGTAACTTCATTATATGGAGAAAACGATTTTTTAAAATAAAAGAAAACTGTTATATTGCATTTAAATAAAATTACAATAATAACTTATACCTACATAAGGAGAGTAAATAGTAAGAGTTTATAAAATATTTATTAAGAGTTTTAATATGAGATATTATAATTTTGCTTTAAAACTTATGTTATGGTTTTAGTTGAATACCCTATCTTCCAACTTCTGATTACACGCAGAATTGATATGCTTATTAAGCTGAGTTGTAGAATCTGATCAAAAGTGAATCAAATGTTAACTTAAAATTTGTTATATTAATTATTGTATGAATCATATTGTGAATCATATTACTAGGGCATTAATTAATAAATAGTATCATTAGTCAATAACTATATGAAACCCATCTACAATCATGAAGATAAGAATCAATGTTTATCTTCAACTTATATTTATATTCTGGAATACCAAAGTATTAAAGCTAATGGATGAAAAAATACAATTGTTCTTAGAGCAAACAAAGTATTAAGATTATAATTTAAACTGATAAATAAATATGAAATATAATTCATGTACAGAAATATAGGGGATTTGAACTCAGACTTTGAATCAACCTTTAACTAACCACACTATCTTATACAATGAATACACATGATCCCACACATGTAGCAAAATATAAATAAAAACCAATACATGTATTTCATGTTGAATGAGCACTCATCAGTTTGCCCAGATTATCAATTCCCACAAACATATATAATCAGTTTTCAGTTTATATTAAGATAGGAATACTTTGAATTTTTGTATTTCACATCTTACATATTAAGCCTGCAATCTTCTTATCAATCTTCTATGTATTTCAATGGATACTGCCCTACACATGATGCATTAGATTTACTTGACGTCAACATGAGCATAACAACAATATTGGCATCAGCATAGGAATTGGGCATGCTATCATCAGATATTCAATGGTGCTAATGGCTGAAAAGTTGGAGTATATTGAAGCCTGTCCATGAAAGTATAAATATTTTTATCTTAATTGAAGCAGTCAATCTGAGAGTCAGATTGTGCTTCACAGCTCAATTCCACCGCCAAACCAAATTCGAACACCATCTGCTATGTAAATATATGCACTAATCTCACCATTTTTTCCTCTAAAATTAACCTTGATAGGAATATCTATAAATATCTTACATATTTGAGTTTATTTTTTAATATTTGTCTTTCTAAAATAAAAAGCTGCACTTATCAAATAATTATAATAAATGGGCAACATATAACTTTGGTTAATGTAAAAGCATATATATATATATATATATATATATATATATATATATATATATATATATATATATATATATATATATATATATATATATATATATATATATATAGTAATCTCTTCCTTAGAATAATCTTACATCATTTATGATCAAATACCCAGGGTACCAATTTTATCGACAATGGAATAAGTTAATACTCTGACTCTATTTCAGTTAGTATCAGGACTCTTTTTAATAATGTCCAACTACAGCTTAGCTCAGCATTGGGGTTACAGAGTACTATGATATGTAAAATGCAAATAAGATGAAGGAAAACTTCATAAATTACTAAGAATAAAATAACTACTTTGTTTTTTCAAGAATGAGTGATTGAACTGATAAAGTCCCATCTATTCAAACTAATAAGTTATAGCTCAAGCTAAACCTCTCCCATCATCCAAATATACTTTTGCCTAACCATGGTAATATTTTAATAAGTCAGAAAAATATAACACTCATCAACTTTTACTATATAATAAGTTTAAATTAAAGGGCAAAATGAATGTTTACTTGCAAACATTTAGGGGATATTTCAGGGTTTATTATATAACTTATTTAAAATTCATATTATATAACACCTAGTGATTAACCCCATAAAAGGTAATAATCTGAATTTGAGTTTTGTTCTAATGAAATAACAAAAGGATCGGGATACCTTTTCATTTCAGATCATTGTACATATAATAGCTGAATACATAACTTCCATAAGTTCATCAAATAATTAAGCATTTCATATAATGTCTAAGTACATAGATCACTCTAAATTCATCAAATAATTAAGCATTGCATACAGTGTTTGGATATAGAAGGTAATGTCATCGGGTCTGAACATATTTATTATTAAATTCATGAAATAGTGCGATTATATTATGTTGGATATGTAGGTGTGGTAACTAAGAATTTGAATGTCTATAAAATAATAACTGTCAACAAAATTCAAAATAAATGGAACATTTATTATATTATGCAATCAAACTAAACATTTTATACTTTTACCTCATTATTATTATTATTATTATTATTATTATTATTATTATTATTATTATTATTATTATTATTATTATTATTATTATTATTATTATTATTATTATTATTATTATTATTATTATTATTATTATTATTATTATTATTATTATTATTATTATTATTATTATTATTATTATTATTATTATTATTATTATTATTATTATTATTATTATTATTATTATTATTATTATTATTATTATTATTATTATTATTATTATTAGCCAGTTATAATATTCTTTATCAAACACATTAACATTAGAGTAATTAAACAATGCAATAATGAGCCAACATTCAAGTTAATGAGGTCACACTATCCTACAGTAACTTGAAAGTTAAACAAATCTAACTATTCAGAGAATAACACTTTAATGAGTTAATTAGATAATTCCATTAAATAGCTGCATATTTGTTTTTGTCTCTTTAAAAATAGGGATTAATCATTCTGAGGATTTGATGATCAGTGTGATATTATTTGAAATATTTACCCAAAACATGCTAATCTGGTGATAAACTCTTCCTTATTTTCACAATCAACAGCATTTCATATGTACTTCTGTATGATGCTACTCACTATAATATAACTATACCAATTACATACTGTCAGTTTGGTTACGAAATTAACAAATAAAATATAATATGGATGATGGCATAGGGTAGTTCTTCAGCTGTTGATATTCCATAAGAAACTAATCCTACTTTTATTACAATTGACAAACTATATTATACAGCCTATGATTATATGATAAAAACATTCCAAGAGGACACATAAAAGACAAAAAATATCTTCTTAATTCTAATAATCTAAATGACAAATGTAGTGACTCCCTAACCTTACTCAGAGGTTCAATATTGGAGTGTATTCAGTATCGGCACTGAAAACAAGGGAATACATTGCTTCTTTTTATATAATATCATCATCATATTGCACAAATTCTTAATCTAGGAAATATAACCCACTCATGGTAAATGTCTAGATAAACTAAGGAAGAATTCCATCAATCCCTTACAAGATATTATATATATATATATATATATATATATATATATATATATATATATATATATATATATATATATATATATATATATGTGTGTGTGTGTGTGTGTGTGTGTGTGTGCGTCCTTATAGCACCTTAAAACATTTCATTCTAAACATTAAAAAAAAAAAAAACATTTGTAGATAAATTCCTAATTCTTTCACCTATTTTGACATAATACATCATCCAAAACTGACCAGAAAAATACAAGCCAAATAACAGTAAATTTAATAATTATATACAATGATCGCACAAGATAGAAACACACATGCATAAATAACAACATACAAAATAATTATAAATCATGTTCAATACATAAATGTTATGTGAATATTAGCTAATAAATCTAAAGTAAAATTTTAATTTATGACAAATTGTAAATGTTTTAAATTTGAAGAACAATAATTATTATTAAATACACCTATCATCTCTGAAAATGCAAGATAAAACAACATTTATTTGTATTTACCCCTGCCCCTTAAAACAATGGTTTGCTTTGTGATGGCAAATAAATAATTCTATTGCTAATATAAGTGCATAGAAAGTATATAAAAATACATCTAAATAGCAATCAATTACTCACTATAATACTTTCGTATTATACATGTCATACATGATCCTAGACAAAAGAACCAACATATTAAACAATTCCATTGATCTACCTATTTATCCTACACTCAAAATAAAAGAAATGATTAAGTCTCCTTTAATGAAAAAATAGAAGTTCATTTGTACATTCTGGAAATAAAGCATATATGAAGATAAAGCATACATGAAGATAATAGTAATAATTACAAAATGAACAAATGTTAGTAGGCACATAGACAAATATTGTGGGATGGACAATACACATTTTCGATCCAATTGAGGAGTGATTTCAAAGATTCTTAACAATAGCTAATTGAAATTGTCTTTCTACTTTTTTTTTTTTTTTTGTCAAAGAGCAATAAATTAACATTTACTGCTGCATATTTCTAATAATGTTTCACAAATGTTCACAGGAACACTAATTTTTTCACAAATTAACATTAACTACAATTATATTTATCTGGATGTTCATAATCACTTGCCTAAGGCCATCCATTAGGTGAATAGTTTATCACTTAATTATATTCATTTAAATATATATGACTCTTTAAAGGACTATATTTTTTTAATATGTTGAGTATAAACAAAGAAATCAATGACTAAAATATACACATATAGTATGCATGCTCTTCCACTCAAGTTGTTATATGGACATTTACTAGATGTAAATTATTCATTAGTTTTATATAAGCCACACATTCAATTCCTCAATCTTATAATATATGAATGGGTAGATATAATTCTCACCTGATAATAATTCATAGCATGATATACCAAATCAGACACACTTCCTTTCTTTTAAGTTTTACTTTTATACAACTAGAAGTATTTTTAGTCGAGAGTCTATGAAATGTTTTGTTACAAAGTTCTGCATAACTTTTCCCATAAAATAGCAAATTTCACACAATTCCATTTTATAATTAATGCTAAAGATTGAGATTATGTAGGTTAAATTTGATTGATATAAGCATATATACATTTTAAACAACAATATTAAATCTAAAAAATATTTGATTGAAAGATGGTGTGGTATAGCTTGCTTGAAGCTGACTACTGTTCATTCTTTCATTATTAAAAAATATTTTAGATACTAGTTTTATATAAAAAATACTTAAAGAATGTTGGACATTGAATTTTAAATTGATTATCAACAGGATTGATCTCCCAGAAGATGGTGATACTTATTGTCTATTTTTTAATTACCAACTATTGCTTAAATGTCTATTTTTTTCACCAATCAAGAAGTCGCTTTCTTCAAAGGTCAACCCCAAATAGGTCAATCCCACCTTTTGCACTAAGATAATGAGCTGGAAATATTCAATAACTTTTTTTCTCTTGACAAATAAAAATATTCTGACTTCTAAATAATATTAATTGAATTGAATCAATAATAAAATACTCTCTTCCGTTCTAAAATAATATAAAAAAATTATTAGCAAATAAAGTAGTTGATAGAATATTTAGTCTGTGCAACAATCCACTGGTCCATCAATCCATTAATCACTTAAAATGCATTAAAAATGGTTATCAAAGATATCTATTATAAATTTACATATTTCTCTGTAAAATATAGTATTCAGCACCCTAATTAAATACTTGGATGAAAGATGAACTGTAGGAAGACACAAACACACATCCACACAAATGCCACAATATAAATGCTAAACAAATCAGAACCAATAGAGCATTATATGACCACCATCCAAATATACTGTATTAACCATGCTATGACTAAAGTATCTATAAACAAATAAACCAGAAAATGACTAAGCAATTATCAACCACTGTACCACAGACAAATAAATTAATCTGTACTAATTCAATCTATACACTAACAGTTCCAGGCACAAGCCACACTCTTTCTATGATCAAATATCTTTAAGAAATACTAAATATTTTAAAAAAACTCTAAATAATATATGTAAGTAACTTCCATAAACAAGGTTATGGATTATTAATGAGAAATTATTTAAAATTTTCATGTTATTTCATTTTTAAACCTGTTTTCTTAAATTATTAGATACCTATTTTTTAGATCTTGATCACACATCTCATAGTTATTACATAAAAGATGGTTTGTAAATTATTAAATTTAATTTATTAAGAAGTTATTAATACATCATAACATTTACCGTTCATATTAACATTAATATCGGAACTGTCAAATACTCTTTATTAATTCTATTTTGTTCTATGAGCTGTCTTTGCTTGTTATATTTGGGTAATGACAACATCCCTTTCACTGATCCAAATATATATTTTAAAATAGTAATATTTAAGTTATTTGAACCATTAGAAAAGTAAATTATGTATTAATAGTCTCAATTTGAACTATTGTAATTTTTAATTTCTGAAGTTATTTATTATGCATTGATCTCATATGCTCATTCTGGTTGGTTAATTGATTTAGTACAAATTTTAAGATGTAAGTTTCTTTTCTAGTTTAAAACTTATAAATTATTTTAATTTAGTGTTTACATATTTTGTTTTAATCAAACTTAGAATATCTTGTTTATTTCATTATAGTTTTGCTATTGTTTGACACAATATTAGTTTCATAGTTCAGGTTCACATTTTTCGCCTTAAAAATGATGTGATTGATTATCATTTTTAAGTGTATATGTATAATCATCCTTCGTTTGTATTCGTCAACTATTGACTAACCCAGACATTTGATTGCTATAAATGATGGTCATTTATCATCCTATTTTCAAAATTTCTAATTAATGTAAAAGATAATCTAAAAGTATATTTTAATGATTAATTATCTGCTACCTAAATTTGCTGTCATCACTTAATCATTAATTTACAAACGGTTTGCTTATATTTGATGATTTGCTGTAGGTTGCTTTTTAGATTCTGAGCACACTCTTTAATCTAGTGTTGTATAGATCTAATAATAGAGCAGACTAATCATTTAACAGTTTTAGCCATGCATTCTGAATAATAAATAATAACTAAATGATTTGATAATAAACATTGAATATCAAATATTAAAATTGTCAGAGTGTTAGCAGTTAATATTGTGTAAGAAGAAAGTCTCAATGTTGATGCCAGTAAATTGTTTGTTTTACTACCATGTGAGTTCGGTAGTATGTGCTTATATTTCATTACACAATGAAAAATTGCTATTAAAATTGATGACTCTCTTCTATATTAATTAAATGATGATTGGATGGGCTGACTCTCTGTTTTTAAAAGAAAAAGATCAATTTAAGAAGTAAAATTTAAAAAAAAAAAAAACATAACATGAAATATTAATCCAGCATAGTCAAGCCACACTTCTAAATCTTATAGTTTATATGGGAAAATGTCCATATATATTTGCTTTTAAGAAAGTACTTTTGCATTAATTAGGGGGTAGTTTATCTGATAGTATTTGGTCCCATTTGGAACTCCACAGTGGTGACACTGACTCTATCATAAAAAATATTTCCTGTGCTAAGATAATTACTTAATTGATGATAGCATGTTGCAGATCTTATTGTTGACATAATCATTAGGATATTGATTTTAAATGGTACTCATCAGGATCTCATGTTTGGATGACAATCAGTTCCATTCCCACAATATTTTCTTCATTCCTAGCCATTCATGATTTGTTGTTTTCTAGCTTATAACTTTGATTTGAAATATTAGCTTTATGGAATTAGTGGTGAAATTTATTACTCACATTTTTCAGGTTATATTTATAGTGACATATGAGCTTTGATGTTGAGGATTGATAAAATTAGAAATAAATTACATTTAGGAATTTTTAAAGTAAATTTTATTAAAGGGGTAATTTATTTGCCTTATTTTTTTTAAAAAAGTCCAAGTTATTTTATATTGTCTCATATGGGACTTTTAGATGTTTGGATTTTAAGTTTGCACTTTTAGTTGCATTGTTAACATCATTAGTTATTTATAAAACTTTATTCTGGATTAATAAACAAACAAATTTAATATTAATTGTTATTTCTTTCTTTTGTTTTTCAAGATTTTTGCATGTTTGCATGTATGGGTTTGATACACACAAACACAAGCACACACACATATATATATAATGAAAGAGCAGTCCATATTAATCGTTGTTTAAATCAAAAAAATAAATAAATACATAAATAAAACTAACTTTTAGTTGATCTAATTTAAATCTATAAAATTATTTAAAAATTATTTAAAAAAAGTATGTGTATCAACACACATAATCGTTTGTGTTTAAAATATTTATTATTTTTTATATAAAATTGATTTCAAAATAGTTTTCTGTAACATATTGTTTTTACTTTTTTTTAACCAAACAGATTAAAAACAAGCAAACGTGTTGATTATATTTCTGTCTTTTAGTTTATTGATTTCTAACTTAAACTAAAAGCAGAGATTTAATTTTGCGTTGTTGTTTTAGTTTCAAATAATCCCTGGTGGAAATTCTTAGATTAGATTGAGTGGGAGATTGATATTTTCCCTGTCTAAGGTGTAGAATTTGACAAGGAAAGTTTTTGTGGAAAATAAAGTGTGGTTATAAATAACCCCAGAAATTTCATGGATTAGTTTTCTAGAGAACCTTGACCAAGAAAATAATCTGTCAAAATGATTGATTGAGCTTTTTATATTTATTCTGATTAGTAATTTGGACATTTAATTTTTTTAAAAGCAAAATTTGCAGTTATTAAAACATTTTTTTTTTCTTTTTCTAAGATGCCAAAACATACAACTGTATATTTTCTAACCCACAATATATCTTGCTAGCTTAACCAAAAAAAACTGACCCATGCTTGCTCTCCTTCGGTTTTGCAATGAATGTCTAAAAT
Source organism: Epiperipatus broadwayi (assembly GCA_028023455.1). NCBI lineage: Eukaryota > Metazoa > Onychophora > Udeonychophora > Euonychophora > Peripatidae > Epiperipatus > Epiperipatus broadwayi. Next base: position 4,138,202 of record JAQFVV010000046.1, on the reverse strand, counting down.
AAACAGAACTCTGTGCCCTACCTTGCCACTATCAAATTACTTAAAAGATGAACTAATATACATTGCCACTATCAAATTACCTAAAAGATGAACTAATATAAAAGTGTGCACTCTATGTGAACTTTGCCTTACCATAAGGTAAATATTTTATTTTGTTCAAGTGAAGGTAAATTCTTTTTGTTAAACCTCCACACAATCATAAACATGAATCTGTATATTTAATCAATGTTTTAACCTCTTAGTTATTAATTGGATTTGTTTCTTTTATTGTGATTTGTAGTGTGTCTTGGAATCTTAGTTTTAAGACTCCAAGTTTGCTTTCAATTTTATTTATCAGAGAGTATCTAGTGAGCATATATTTTTTTATGTTTGATATAGTTTTAATTGTATGTCTGGCTTTTTCTAAATGCTTTAGCAGTCTTGTGGTATTTTAATCTCACCTGTAATTATTTTATATCCAATAATTGATTTTAAATACTGTGTTTGCACTTTTTCAAACTGCAAAATCTTTTGGCTGGCGATTTTCATGTTTATTGTTCTAGTTTCCATATTTGGAGATTGATTTCTTCCTTTCTTATGTCTCTGAAATAGGAGACTGGAATTATTGTTTTTTTTTGTTTTTTTTTTTTTGTAATTTCATAAATCGCTAGCAGGAAGATATTATTTATTTCTTTGTTAATTACAGGTGAAGGAGAGTTTAGTTCTGCTAAAGTATTTAATGATTTAATACTTTCTGCTCATATGCACTCTCTGATAAACTAACATATATAAAAATCTAGGAAATTTTATATTTGCTTGCTAGATTTATTTTTGTTTTTTGTGTGACTGAATTTTATCAATGCATGCACTTGTCAATTTATTTGTAATTTGTTTGATTGAAATGCTTGAGCAGACATAACTGTTTTTTTAATGATTTATTTGTCCCATATTGAGACCTTTAATTATTATTAGTTTTGGCCAATTGTTTGTTTGGGGAATTTTCATTTGTTCTTGAGGTAAATCAATCATCATTGCTTTGAATGTAATATAAGATGCAGCTTCAACTGGCATATGATGTTCTTTGTCCTGACACATTTTCCAGGCCTACAAAAGCTCGCTGGCACTGGTTTCATTGATTTATTGCAAGATTGTATCATTTTTATTTCTGTGAATGGAAAAGCCAATGTTTAGGTGAATTCTCTGCTGAAAAAAATTTGCTCCCTCCCTTTATAATTCACTATTAAAAGATCAAACTGCCTGTCAGAGAATTGCATTTTTGTCTTTCCAGTAAAGGACTGAGGTAACCCTACTTGTTATATTATATTTTTTCTTATAAGTTATTTTAGTCTTAAATAAAAAATTTTAATTACATTTAAACTTAATATGACTGATGTTTGTGTTAGTGCTCTTATTGCTCCATTGTCTAAACAATATTTAAGATTTCTTGGTTGTTACAGAATTTAGTCAGCACAAACCATCATCATCATAATCCATTCTGATCACCGTAAATAATTTTTATGTGATGTGATGTGATGTATTATGGCTTCTCCTTAAACGAAGTCAAGAATATCTCAGCAATTAAGCCCAGTTATCATGTGGCGCCCTCTGTGATGATGCTAGATTGAGTGTCCAAAGTGATATATATATATATATATCAGTTTTTTTAAGTCAGTACTTTTATTAATATGGGTTTAATTGACATTTTATATGTTTATTAATATATAATTAGTAATATGTAATTGGTTTATGTAATTATGTGATTTTCTTGGTCTTATATATAAAGGGCACTCATATAATGATTATTTTTTTATATTAAAATTTTATCTTTTTTAAAAATAATTATTAAATGGCAATGAGATACCTTACATGGATAAATTATGAATTCATATTATTATTATTTTCAGGATATTCCCGTGTAGTAAAGTAGCTATTTTATTACACAGAATAACCTTGAAATTAATAATAATTTGAAATTATATATATATATATTACCCTAGAAAAACAGTTTACAATTATATATAAATTAATAATAATTTGAAATTATATATATATATATTACCCTAGAAAAACAGTTTACAATTAAATAACTTCGAATTTAACATAAATATAAATTAAACATTTAAAAAGATCTATTAATTTTTAGTAATTCTACATCTCAATATTTTTTGAATAAGAGAAGCAGGTCAGTCATATGTCAAACCCTCCAACCCCAAAATAGTGTGCTCTGAGGCTAACAATTGCAAAAGTAAGATAAAAGAATTCTATTTTATCATCAATGATAACAACATATCAATAGACATGATACATGTTTTGTTATCTCCAAAATATTAACAAGTTAATTTACATATGTATTTGCATACATTACCATTCATCAATATCAATGTCAACAATTAAAAATCTGTTTTGGCTATGAATATGAGAGACAAAACCTGGAAAATGCTAGTCCTGCATTAATTTACTTTGATTGATTTCTTACCATTAACAGAAGCTTCACCCAGAATGTTAAAGTGCATGTATATACTACTGATAATTATACAAATTTCATTATCCATTATAATTAAATCAATATTTTTTTATTAAAGCTTGTATAACACATTTTGATAAAAATCCTACAATGTTGTTTTTGAAAGAATAAATGATTAAATAATCATAAACATTTTTAATCATGTTAAATAAAACTCATATTTATATACTTTGTTTTTTAAAAAAAAATCAATGCTAACTTCAAAATGTTTGGAGAAAGTTTAGTGGCAGTTGTACAGATTATGACAATAATAAATTTAATATTAAGATATAACTGAAGTCTAGATATTGGAAGTCTTCTGTTTCTAGTGGCACAATGTTAATGTGTGGATTTACATTGAACTAAATGGCCTAATTTTCGGTTTTTATAGCCCATATAATGTTCTAATTGATATCCCTGAAGTCTATTAAATTGTAGATTGAATAGAACTTATTGACAGTTAGCAGTTTGCAGATTATACCCTTCCCAAGGATGACAATAACAGTCCTTTGTTTTAGAAAAGGGCAGCATATCATGAGTGCCTATCAGCTTGCTGAAAAATTCATTTATATAAAGGCTATTTTATCTATACATAGAGAAGCAGAAATAAATGGTATATATCACATGAGGCAATGGCTTACATTTGGATAAATTAAATATTTACACACATGCATGTGAATTTTATGTATCTTATCAACAAGGAATTAATTATGTCTTGTTACAATATGTTTTAGTACATTTATTATTATGAAATATAAAATATTGTATTTTGTAAATGTCAGTGTGCATTCACATTTTCATGGGCACAAGCATATAAGTGTGAGAACAGTAATTATTTATATATCATTAAAATGTGATAGATTATTTGCTATTGTTATATATTAATTTTCATTGTTGCCTCATGTCTGTGCACTTATAACATGCAAGTCATGTTGACACATATATGTTAAAATTAGTCATATTTTATTGTTGATTTATGAAAATTCAATTATTTTAATTTTATATTATGCAGGTATGACTTAGTGCAGATATTTGTAAATTATATGTTGTTGGCTTATTTATTTTTCTTTTTATCAAAATCAGAATTCACAATTCATACTTACAACACACTCAGCAGATACTAATTTCATTTTCTTTTCTCTTATTAATAGATTCATATTTCAAAAGTTTTGACACTTAGCTGGATTCATGCTATATGGGTTGTTATAGAAAACATACTTATATTTAGAGTTTTTTGGACATTCATATGATATTGGATTTGTGCAAAGGGATATCATTTAATATTTATGTACAACATTAAATTGTATTTTGAATCAATTAAAAATTAAGTTCATAGTTGGGAAGTACATTAGTGGTGTTAAATGGTCAGAACTTTAATTGTGATCAACTTGTTTTAGTATTCCAGTATTATTGTATTTATTGTTACTTATTATAATAGAGTACCATGTATGATTGTTTAAATAATCTGTTCCAAACTGGCAAGGTGTAAATATTTAACCTGGTCTATAATTAACCCATTTCAAATCTAGTCACTTTGTTAATTGTTGACTTTATTTTTCATGACTCATGATGAATGATTATTACTTTTATCTGTAATCCTGGTGATCTTCTAGTTATATATAAATATCATATAGCAGTTATTTATAAATATTCTTATAAAATGTCTGATAACCTTCTATGGAAATTGTAAAAGTCTTGTCAATGTAAAAGCAGTTTTTCTTTCACATTACATTGTATAAAAAGTCATGCCTGGAGTAATGGCAAAATCGTCATCACTCTCAATCAATTTAAAATAAAATATCAATTTACAAAAGTGTATATAAGTGGGATATATTTAAGGAAAGTATGAGATTAACAGATCATTGAAAGATCAGGGGATTTCTGAGAGATCATCTGGTCACTCACTATAGTAATGAAAATAACTATACATATATCATATAACAACCAGTATTATGAAGGAAAAGTAATTATAAGTAATACTCAAAATAAACTGTTCATAATCATGAATAGTCAACAATAAATCACTAGAATAAATGAACAGTCAATATTGTGACTGGATTGAAAATGGGTCTTCTGTAGACATGGCCAACTATTGAGCTTTGCCAGCTTGGACAATTTTTTAATCATAATTTGGATACACCACTTACATTCTAATCAAGTATAATACATAACCAGAATATCTAAACAATAATGGTGGGATAAAAAAACATGCTGATAATCATCAATAATCATGCCATTTATAATGGCCAACTATAAAATTAACTTCTAATAAGACTAAACTAAAATAATAAGGCAGTGTATGGGCTTTAAAAAATATTCTCATTTGCAACAACCACAATGATTATTGATTATCTCTTGATGCCCCCCCCCCAAAAAAAAAAAAACAACAACTAATATACATCTCCTTTTTTATATATTCATATTGTGCTTGAATCTAGCTCAGAGAACATAAACTCTATTACTGCATGTGACCAATAAATGATGTTTTAATACATTTTTTAATAATTGAATACAAGTTTATTGAATAACAATAAAAAAAGAAATTAAGGTTTTATAAGACAAGGCTTCTGATTTTAAATAATATACAACAATAAATGTTATCACACTTTGATTTGCAAGATTACTACAAAATTTAAGTTATTGCACTGCTTTGCATATATATGCATAGAGACACATGATTTATAATATACAATTAATCTATTTCAATAGACATTTAATAAAGACAAAAAATTATTAAAATTTGCATATATATTCTATTTGATAGGCATTGACATATATGTGCACAAATAAATATGAAGTGCAATTGATTTATATTACAATCATCATATAAAATAGTAAATATATGATTAAACTTTTCAGTTGGGTATAAAATACTATAAATGTATATATATATATATATATATATATATATATATATATTTATAGTATTTTATATATATATATATATATATATATTGAAGCACATAAACTGATGCTCAGATCCTGCTTCACAGCCCACATCCAATCTCCTACCATCTAACTGTATTCAAACCCACCTTTACGCACGTATATACATAGCTAGTAATATATATATATATTTCTTTTGGTTAGTATTATAACATAAATCACATTAACATTAATGTACTTTAATTTAAAAATATTTTATTTAATAATAATCTCATGTTTATGCGGGCATAAATAATAAATATATGTATATTTCAGTGTAAGAGATTATGACTAAATTACTAGTTATATTATATATATATATATATATATATATATATATATATATATATATATATATATATATATATATATATATATATATATATATATATATATATATATATATATATATATAAAGGTGTTATATATAAAACTTATTATTTTTTCATATATAATTTTGTAACCAGAAGTGATGCAATCTTGTTAAGAAGTCTCTTGAAAAACAATTACCTGGAAGACCCCATAGATTAAAGTAAAAGATTACAAATTGGTAATAATAAAATAAACCCATTAGTGGAAATTGTCCACGCTAGCTTGTTTTAAAATCATAAGATACATTTTAAAACAATCGTTCGAGAAACTGATAACAAACTTGCATTGTTTCAAACATCCTACTAGATAAGAGTATCCGGTCAAATTATTCCAAAAGAAACCTTAAGTAGATATAAACTGCCTCAGGTCCAGCAGTAGTTTTTAAGTTACAGCTTCAAATAAAAGGATATATACTGCTGGATTTGAATCCACAGGGAGGAGACCATTAAATAACTAAGGTGCTATACATATTCCACGCCAGTTTTAATTCTCACTCAATGTGTCGTGAGTAGGAAATTTTGCCTTGTCCCTCCGTTCTAATATGCTGTTCCCAGGAACGAAGCTCTGCATCCCGTACTACTGAACTTTATGTATATTTTTCCAGTGAAAGTGAAATGCTATCTCTCAAATAATAATGCTATGCTAGATCTAGTAAAATAATACCGATGGACTGATTCCTAGTGAAATCGCTCATATAAATAAGCAAGGTAAAATAACTTTGACTGCTTATAATTCCTAAATTCTGTATTCTCTGTAACAGTTATATTTTAAATCATCTATACTAAATGTCTTCAAATATGTATTCTATAACTCTATATAACTCATCTATATTAAGCCTCCTATAAAATGTTTTTCCTTTTCTTTTATTTCCAAGCAGCAAACAATTTTCATTTACATTTATGTATGTATATTTTAAAATAAATGCCAATAGTATTCTAAAATCGCAAGCATATAACTCATTTTCGTTTTGCCACCCATCATTTACTGGGTAAATAATTTATAATTTGATCAAAACAAGTCTTATTCGACTTGCCCAGGTGATCATGATTTTAGATAAATAAACTAATTATATTTTTATGTTTACTGTAGAAAAACAGATTGACGTCTGTTTTTTTCATATTTTCCTTCCTAAATAATGCGCTATCTTTTATTCTTAAATTATATTATATATGTAAAATCCATCTTAGCTATTACCACCACCCACTTATTTTGTAATCATTTATATATTTTCACAAGGGCATTGATTAACCAAAATTGAGATTTATTAACTGTGTGAGAAGTAATGAATAATCTTAAGTAACATAATGTAAGAAAGAGGGGGATCTTAACATCTTAGTTTTATATTTAAGTATAAGTATTACCCATGTTTGCTTAGTGAAGCCATGTCAATATGCTGAATATTTCATAATTTATGGGCAATAAATACGTTTTGATAATCTTTACTTTTTAGAATTATATTTATATTATATCATTAAGTGTTACATGCATAAAGGCCACTTCATTTTTATATATGTTCATGCTTCTTTCTCATATGGAGGTCATCGCACAGTCGAGCTCCATCATCATTCTCTATGTCATTAAACCAGGCTGTAAAATCACCCTGGGAACATCCTTGGTCTTATGTGCATGCTTTATATGGGGATCACTCTGGAAAATCCAGCCCGATAATGACATAGCTAACCGTCATTCATCTCAATCCCGACCGTGCCTACATTGCAGAGGAAATCAGTCTACTTCGTTATAAAAAAAAATATGAAGAACACTCCAGGATCCATAATTGGACCAACCCAATCAGCCTCCATGCACTCACCACCTTTCAGTGTCTTACTAGTTACCCAGAAATAGTCATAAGCCGTAATGAGATGATTTCTTTAAACAGACATATTTCCATTAGTTTAATATACGTATTAAAGCGTTAGATTTAGTATCGTATATATAATTATTCATTACCCATCTCGCGCATTAATTATCTATAACTCAAATTAATCATAATATTGAATGTAACCAAGTGTAATAGCTGCTTATGAAATTATTATTGCTTAAATTAAGTAAATTCTCTTTTCATCTCTGGGGGTGTAATAGTATTCCAACAATGTATTCTAATAGCGCTAATTCATTTAATCACACATATATATAATATTGGCATAGCCGCAATTATAATGTTATTGTTAAATATGAATCAAACACATATATAATACTTCCAAGGCTCACGTCAGGTAAATAACCCGACATAATTTTGTTATTAATAAATCTTAAATATATATATCAAACTCGAACCATTGCTTTCTTTTAGTTAAGATAAAATATTAAGTTATTATTTGTGATAAATATGACTAGATGATCTCCGCTCAATACATAATTGCTATGCTAGGTCACAAGCCTTCATTGCTCACAAAATATAACTAGTTATTAAGTTAATCTATCATATAAGTTTAGCCTAGATTCTTTTTGTGTCTCTGATGATCGATGCCGGCGGGTGAGAAGTAAATAAATCGATGTCATTGGGATTGTTGCTCATAATGTTATAGATCTGGGAAATAGGCAAATAGGGCAGAGGTCATGAGTGTTCCTGACTTGTGTATCTTGCGCATGATTGGATTCAAGGTACTTTTGCCTAGATGCTAGATCTTGTTACGTGAGCATACAAATCCGACCGGCACAATATATATATATATATATAAATATATTACATATATATATATATATTGTAACAATATTTCATACTCTGTAGTCAAGTTGCAATCTTTAAGTGTCCATATATATTCAATGGACCATTAGTAAGAATGGATTTCCATTCTTGCTGTTAAAAGGTGTGAAGGTTGCCTTAACAGCAGTTAGAAATATTGGTTGCTATATTTACTGTGAATGTTTAGGTGGTTACTGGTTGGAAACTATATATATATATATATATATATATATATATATATATATATATATATATATATATATATATATATATATATATATATATATATATATATATATATATATGTGTGTGTGTGTGTGTGTGGTGTTGTTGGGTGTGTGTGAACCCTGACATTTACCTCACATTTTATTTAACAGCAATAATATTATATTTTCATAATTAATTTATCTGGGTATGTATGCATAAATCACAAAACATATGTGTGTAAAAAGAAAATACAAATATAATTTAAAATCAGTTACCAAATTCGAATACAGCTTTCTTTTTATTTTATATTTAAAAAAAGTATAATCAATTTTGAGAGGTTAGAAAACTTTTTATAAGGTTACGCCTTAACTAATTATAAATGTTTTTAAATTTAAAAATATAGATATAAAATGTCTTCCAAATGAATTATTTAATAACTCATTTTTATACAAGTTTATCTGTGCTTCTCTGCATTTAGACACATCAGCATTCACATAACTATTTCTTTATTCAGCTGATCTTTCTCTTGTGCAAGCTGGTTTTTTGATCAATGCAAGAAATTGTATCATCAGGTATGCTTGGCTTTCACTCATCTGCATTTGCTTCCACGTATATATGGATTTGGTAAGCCTCAGGTCAGAAAGTAGTTTTCCAGAACACTTATAAAGCTATTCATTTTAACACAAAATGTGGGTCATTTTTCACCTTTGAATTCAAACTCTACTATTGAACTAAGGAGAAGTTACTTCTTCACATTCTTATATTCTCATGGCCATTCTCTGTATAATCCTACTAATCATCTCTTCATCTAACTTTACTGTTGCCATTCTCTGCTACAGTTCCCAGCTTTTCACAACATATATTAGCCAATTTTACAGCCATCTCTGCAGTAAGCTCTTCTGCTAATCACTACTCAAAAATATTAAATCCAGACATATGGATACTTTTGTCAGTACTTTTTATAATCTTTGTTTGATCAGGTGATAAAAAACAATGATGATTTTCAATCAGTCTAATCTTTTTTGAGAACAAGCTTGCAATATGTATCAATGTGTGTTTAGAAAAAAATCATTTCAATTAACTTTAATCCTTTGGAATTTGACCAAAGCTATGATCTATATTCATGTTTTTACTCTCTTCAAATGATTCATAAATTAAAAGCTACTTTTTGGAATTTTCATCATTTTAATTAACTAAAAAAATTAAAAAATACCTTACTTGTATTTAAATTTCAAAATCAGAATAATAATAATACAATAGTAGACCTTTTTAAATATTTATTTCATATTTTTTTTTTAATTGAGAGTTATTTAACTCTTTACTTATATTATTTTCTCTTTCAAGA